>PVKC010041575.1:0-12109 GCA_004027635.1 Crocidura indochinensis
ATGACCTTTTGCATGAAAGGCAACCACCTTACCTCCATACTATCTCCCGGGCCCCCCAACTAATTCTTGTACTCTCTCCAGCCCTGGTTTTATTTTGGAATTCATTCTAACAGCCTTTATCAAACTCTCGTAGAGCACAAATTTCATGGATGTTAGTGTTTTTTTGGAAAAAGCATTTTTGTGTCCGGTATGCTGGAAATGCCTAGATCCAGATCATTATGTGAGCCTTGAGTACATACAAACTAGTGCATTGATTCTCACTGGTAGCATTTGAGGGTAGCATTGTCCTGACCACAGAACTCCCCTTTGTCCCACTGCCTAGTTTTTCCTGAATTGAAAGTCCAGTTAAGATGTTGAGGAATTTTCCAGTATAGCTTATCTGTCTATACATTGAGTTATACCCACATAATGTAGAAAGGGCCACTTTCTTAGTAAATCCAAAAGAAAAGAAAAGATTGTGCACCATTAAATATATAAAGACTTTATTTTAAAGGGAGTATCTTTGGAAACAAATGCATATTTTAAACATAGGGATAAGAACAAAATCAATAGCCACAGCACTAATTTAATATTGAAGCTGCTCAATATCATGGAACACCGATTTTGTTTTAGATAGAGTCAAATTAAAAACACAGCTAAGAATATAGTTCAGGGGATTGAGCTGTGAATAGGAGCCTCTTCTTAAGTGATATACTTGGGCAATAAAAGTAATTACTTTTGAGCGCTTTTCCATATATAACCCTGGAGCAGGAGACATCATTTTATTAAGATTGACAAGGCAAATCCATAATTAAAGCATTTAGAAAAGACAGTTAACAAATATTTGCTTTCTCTTAAAGCTGAACAAAGCAGTGCACAGTGAAAGAGAACCATCAAATCCCAGACTCCTTTCTGCCTCCGACATTCTTTGTTCTAATCTAGCAAGTTTCCCATTTGGACCAGAATGGCGACAGCTCCACTTTGTTTCTTGTTTTGCCCGCACAGCTTTTTCATTCCCTTTATTTTTTTTTTACAACCTTGTTTATAAACTTTAATCTGCATAATTCAAAATAAAATATTAACGCTCCTTAATAGGCTCTTAGCAGTTCAGATTTTGGCAAGCTCTTCCAAGGGTTTGTAGTTACAGGAAGCGATATGTTCTTTGAGACATAATTTCAAGTTTACCTTTAAATGCTTGAAAGAAGGGCAGGGAATATTCAAAGAAGGAGCATCTGCCGTCGGGTCTCTGTTATTAGCATGTTTGATTTAGGGGTCACGAACACATGAATTATGGCAGGAATCTGGTGGAGGACCAAGTGCTGAGCACAGAGAGTGCCTGTGTGATAAGAAACTCTGGTTTCTTCCAATACCAAACATGTGCCCCCATCTTACCATCAGAGTCCATGGATCCTGAGGCTGGAGAGATAGCATGGAGGTAAGGCATTTGCCTTGCATGCAGAAGGTCATTGGTTCGAATCCCAGCATTCCATATGGTCCCCCAAGCCTGCCAGGAACGATTTCTGAGCATGGAGCCAGATGTAACACCTGAGCACTGCCAGGTGTGACCCAAAAACCAAAAAAAAATAAAATAAAATAAAAAGAATCCATGGGGCTACCACAGACTCATATGCAATTATGAACCCACAAATTAGTAGTGCTAGGAGATGGTGGTCTCTTATTCCAGCTCCATAAATGAGAGGGGTACACAGTATAAGGGACTAGGAGATCTCACTTTGCACCAATAGAAGGAAATTGGGGTGACCCCAGGTGACATCCAAAGCTAGGTCACAT
The DNA here is from genome assembly GCA_004027635.1 of Crocidura indochinensis. Lineage (NCBI taxonomy): Eukaryota > Metazoa > Chordata > Mammalia > Eulipotyphla > Soricidae > Crocidura > Crocidura indochinensis. Next base: position 1,771 of record PVKC010041575.1, read on the forward strand.
CGAAGTTTGGTTCCATATGGTAAGGACACCCAGGCCAAGTGAATAGCAACAATAACAAAAACCACACACTTGTCCTTGGTATATAGTCATATAAAATGTCAGTATTTTTTTTATTTCCCCTCTCCCATGTGTATAAACATTATAGCATTATAGCAACAATCACCAAAATCCCAGACAAGTGTCAATTTTTGGTTTGGGTGGGGGGGAGTAAGTATTGGGCCATACCATCCATGGATCAAACTAGCACCTCTATGTGTAAAGCCTGTACGCCTGACCATTGAGACATCTCCCTGGCTCCAATAAATGGTTGTCTAAAGCCTGATTTCTGGGTCAGTAGCTTCGAACTCTTTGGGGAGCTTGTTAGGGTTCCCTTTCTCAGGTCTTGTTTCAGGTCCACTGAATGAAACCCTAAGGTAGGTCTCTGCATCTTGGGTCATCTCTACCCTCCAGGTGACTCTGATGTGGAAGTTTCAGGGCTCTTGCCTACGTTTTATCAGTTCATCACCCTCCCCTGAGATGTCCAGCCCCCTTAATGTTTCTACATCTCCAAAGACACCCCGCCCCCGGTAATTCAATATCAATAGCATTGAAAGCCAGAAGAAGAAGCAGAATATTGTAGGCATTGCAGCTGCAATTTTCCTATCTGTGAACTGTTACTGAGATTTTTTTTTGATCACTTCTTGTGCTGTTCGTCTTGCAGGGATATTTAACTAAGAGATCCTTCTGGATCAGAGACTTCTACCCATTTTTTCAGGACCAGTCAGGGTGAGGGTAGAGGGCAGTGACCTTCAGAAGGGGGTGGGGTGGGCAGTAATATTGGGTCAGAGGTGATAGCAGCTCAAGGGGACCAGAAGTCTGTGAGCTCCACCCTGGTCACAACTGACTCTAACAACCTTCTTGGACTTCATGTTTTTATAGGGGTCATATGGAGACTTGGACCACACTTGGCTGTGCTCAAGGATCACTCCTAGTGGGGCTCTAGGGATCCTATGCAAAGATGGGGAACAAACTTGCATCAACAGCCTACAAATTAAGCGACTTAACTCCTATTTTATTTTATTTATTTATTTTTTGTCTCTGGCCATGGTCTGTGATTCTTTAGTTTTGGGGCCACATACAGCAGTCCTAAGGGCTTTTCCAGCTTTGGGCTCAGGAGTCACTCCTGGTGGGGCTCAAAAGACCATATAGGATTCTGGAAAGTAAACTGGGTCTCATGGGCATTCAAGACAAGTACTCTACCCACTGTACTAACACTTCAGCCACCTCAATCTGATTTTACACATCTTTTTTTGTTTATTTTGTTTTGGGGTCACACCTGGTGACACTCCAGAGTTACTCCTGGCTATGTGTTCAGAAATTGCTCCCGTCTTGGGGGACCATATGGGATGTGGGGATCAAACCCAGGTCCACCCTGGGTCAGCCGTGTACAAAGTAAATGCCCTACTGCTGCACTATCACTTTGGCCCCTTGTTCTAAACATCTTTGAGGTCACAGTCCCCTTGGGAATCTCTGACAGTTCCTCCCCCAGAAATGTGCCATAACCACCCCATGTCTGCAGGTGAGCCCTGAACCTTGCTTTCCAGAAGGTTCTGATATTTCTATGGAAGAAACAGAGAGGAAAAACATTTATGGCTCAAGGAAGGGTCTGAAGAAGTTGCCTTCCCATTCACGAACTGCTAAAGTTTCCTCCAAATAAAGCATCTTTCTTCCCACTTCACTCACTCAACTGTTTAATAAAATTACCTTGACTTGGTAGGTCTCAATGGGAAAAATGAATGATTCTCAGCCCCTAGATAGGAAAAGAAAAAACCAGGCATTCAACCTTACCTATCAGGAAAGTGTTTCTATTTCTTTACCTTTTCCTCTCTCCTGATCTAACAGTCTTAGATAGGAAACAGTTGGCCAAACTCTGCTGCCATTTGATATTAATTATCCTACATTTACTCATTTCTAAGCAGGAAAATATGATTTTTTGGGAAAATATGATTAACATGAGTTTCCACACAACTGTTGATGAAGTAGAATGGCAAAATGATCATCTGAAAGCTAATAATCAGGGCCAAGCTAACATTTAGAAAGTTATTGTTGAGAAATCAGAGTCTTTCAAAGCCAAAAACAACATTCAACTAAGTGGAAAATTTTACCCACACACACACACTTTTTTTTTTTTTTTTGCCTGCAGTTCTACATCAATTAAGCAGAGCACATTAAAACCAGTTAATTATGTCGATTTGAGGTCAACTTTCGGCAGCTTAGCCTCCACGAGAAACAAACCACAATTTGAAAGCGTTTTGAAAAATCAATAAATAAACAGCCAGCGTGCTAGGAAAAAGCTGTAATCCCTTTAACCATGAGCTGGTGGATTCAACACCAACCCAGGACTTTTTTTTTTTTTTTTTTGGTTTTTTTGGGCCACACCCGGCAACGCTCAGTGGTTACTCCTGGCTATTCACTCAGAAGTCGCTCCTGGCAGGCACGGGGGACCATATGGGAACCGGGGGATCCAACCGTGGTCCACCCAAGGTTAGCGCGGTAAGGCAGGCACCTTACCTGCAGCGCCACCGCCAGGCCCCAACCCAGGACTTTTTGATCAACCCAGCCCCTGCTGCCCTGTCTCCCAACTGGGCACACTGCATTGACCAGGACACGCTCTGTAACTCATTCCTGAGAATTAAACATTTTCACCAGAAAAGGGAAAGGAAAGAAGGCTGCTGCGGGAAAGCATCTTGTCAGTGAAAAAGAGCTCAGAGTTCAATGGGAAGCTCGTTAACAGAATGCCTTTTCCTATTGTCACTCACAAACAAACCTACTTTGGGGACATATGTGGGCTCTGGGTGTATGTGGAGGAATTCCAGAGGGAGGTCGAGAATGGGGGTTCTTGGCTTATCTGTTGTATGAATCCTAATTGAAGATGGTCAAAGCAGCCCTGGTAAGGTGCTAACTGATGTTGGAATCATCATCATCATCTTGTAGGGATGAGGCTACAAGAGCAAAAGCTAGAGTGGTTAGATGCTCCTCAGTAGAGAACACAGGGACCCCAGGCATACTTGTTTAAGTCTCAGCATCCCTTGTTTCATTCTACTTTTGCTTCCTTTTCCTTTCATCTCTTTTGATCTGTTTTAATGCCTTCAAATTGATCCTTTCCCACTACCCCGGGGAGCAACATTGAGCTTCTCCAATCAAAGGGAGGGTTTCTTCCCTGGATGGCAAAAGCCTTTAAAGGCCAGTATTCTCAACCAGCCATGTCCATAGTCCTACCTCCTTCCTTTTTATCTTTCTTTAAAAATAAACATCCACTTAGCTAATACATGTACAGCTTGTACATGATTGACCCAGGTTTGATCACTATCACCCTCAAATATGGTCTCCCGGGGTCCGGGAGATAGCATGGAGGTAAGGCGTTTTTTGCCTTTCATGCAAAAGGTCATCGGTTCGAATCCCGGTGCCCCATATGGTCCCCCGTGCCTGCCAGGAGCAATTTCTGAGCATGGAGCCAGGAGTAACTCCTGAGCACTGCCGGGTGTGACCCAAAAGCCAAAAAAACAAAAAAAAAATGGTCTCCAATGTCCAATGTCCTGCTAGGGGTGATCCTTGAGCTCAGAGCCAAGTCCTGAGCATAGCTGGATGTGACTTCCCAACTTTTTAATGAATAAATTATAATAAACATACATTTTCCATAAGCCACAAGCCTTGCATGCTAACTGTCCCTCAATATGAGGCCTTCTGAAGGTTGACAGGTGATTTCCTATCATGGAATTAGAGTGCAGATGGCAAAGCTGATCAGTCCTCCATTATGCTCTACCCTAATTTTTCTGCAGACATGAGTCTCCTACGAGTAACATTCCAGAAGACTAAAGTAGAACTTTCTAGTATCACCTAAGGTCACTTACAGAGAACTCCAAATTTCTTCTGCTGTGTTTGGTTCTTGGGGCCACACCTTTGGCTTTTAGGGCTTACTCATAGCCCTGTGCTCAGGGATCACTCTTGGTGGGGCCCAAGGGACCAACTATAGTTTGGCAGGGGATCAAACTCAGGTTGGCCACATACAAGATGATTGCCCTGCCCACTGTCCAATCTCTCCAGCCCTGAAGTCCTGTAGTTTCTCAGAAGCATGAACAAAAGCTTGATACTTGCTCTGAGATTCGAATTATTATAACCGTTCCATGGGGACTTTTGAGCCAAAGGAAGAAGACACAGAGGCTCTGACAATTAGGGACTAAAAAGGGGGAAGGGAATCGGGTGAAGCTTGGACTAGGCCCTTGCCAAATAATGCTGCTCACCTCCACCCCCGTGTTCTCAGTTGAAGTTGAAACTCAGGGCTCCCCAGGACCACGTGGGGCATATGTGTTCACTACCCTTAGTCTGGCCTCTACCAGCTGGAGCCAGTTTTGACTTGTCCTTCTTTGGAAAGGTGTGGAGGGTGAGAGGGGTGTTGGTAATGTGCCAACAGGATTTGGCAGGGGTGTCGAGGTGTGGGGGATTCAGGGGCAGAGGTAGAATGAAGGCAGCAGGAAAGAGGAGAGAAGCAGGGTTTGTTCTGGCCCTAGACAAAAGCTCATAAGCAGACAAAAGTAATAGCCATCAAGGGCCCCACTAGGGGTGGGAGGGCCTGAACAGTCAGCAGGCCTGAGAAGAAAGAGAAGCAAGAGGAAACATTTAGAGTAGGCAGGGCTCCTATCTCCATCCCTGTCCTGCTACTGCCCTCACGGCTTACACAGAACCCTTAGTTCCACCTGCCATTCAGGCAGAGGACCTGAACTGCTCATCTGTCCCCCATAACCCCTGCCTGCTTTTCATCAGAGACCAGATATATGGGCGATTGCCCAGATGTATGGCTACCTCCTGGCTCAGATTAGCTCAGGGTCTAGGAGAGCAAGACCCCACCCCAACACCATAGCTGGCCATCACCCCACCCCAATCCCTACTTCAGGCATTGAAAGCTTTGATTGAAAGTCAGATCCCTGTAATAGGAACATAGTCGGAGAGTGTGACCTTGATCTTAGAGTACTGAAGGGCAGAGGAGAATCTCAATCTTTTAGTCTCACTACCAGGCCTGAAAAATCCAGTTTTTGAGGATTGTGAAATTTTATCATGTCTGTTTCATCCAGAGCCAAGGATCAAACCTGAATCAGCCACATGAAAGGCAAGAACCCTATTCACAATATTGTCATTCCAGCCCTGAATTGAATGTTTTAATTAATGTGGATCCCCGACCAACATGATTCAGTATGCATAGGTATCTAATCATTACCTTTTAACTCATTGGCACAGGTATTTAAACAATTGAGGATTTGAAGCAAAACCTATAGGCATAACTCTGTAAAGTGAGTGCAGGGCATTCCTATATTTTGATCTTGTCCATTTCCTGAGCTCACTGCAGGCCAGTCTACAAGCTCCTGGGTGTGTTGGTCTGAACTATGCCTGCAAACCCTTGGCTTTGCTGCCTGTGCTTTCCAATGCCTCTGCAGTCCTTCAGTATCACCAGCTACTCCATCCACAGTGAAGCCAAAGCAAAGCAGACATGGCTGGGATTTATGGGGTGGGGGTGGGGGTGGGACTCAGTGCAGCCGCAAGCCCTGAACAGACAGATGAGGGCCTTACCGTAATGTGCTCTCAAGTTCAATTTCTTAAGCTCTCTAGGTGACGCAAAATGATTGATTCTGAAAATGAACACTGAAGAAATAAATTGATCCCTTTGAAGCAAGCGGGCCATTAATTCTTGACCTTAAAAATCTCTAAAATGTTTTCAAAGGAGCTGGCCCAGAAGTGACCGCGTTTTATGGAATTAACTCTTTTTTTTTTCTTCTCTGACTAATAGATGATCTTGTCAGGAGGCTCACCCAAGAATAGGAGGGAGCTCGGCAGTGACCAGAACATCTTTCAAAATAGTGTTTTCTGAAGAAAAGAGATGGAGTCTAACATTTTCTCCCAGCAGAACTCAACACTTTGGACCACACTAAAGATGTCTGTGCATTAGCGATTAACAGGAGAAATGATACTTCTCTTTCTTTTTTATTAATTAAATTAAATTAGTTAATTAATTTTTTTGGCCACACCCAGTGGTACAAGGGATCACTCCTCTCTGCACTCAGAAATCACTCCTAACAGGCTTGGGGGACCATATGGGATGCTGGGGATCGAACCCAGGTCCATTCCAGGTCGCCTCATGCAAGGCAAACACCTTACTGCTGTGCTATTGCTCAGACTCATTGAAAGTTCCCTTTCTGTGGAGCCTTGGGGCCAGCCCCAGCGTCTCATGGACCATGAACATACCCAGGCATAGGAAACCCCCAACACAGAGCCAGGAGTAGCCCCTGAGCATTGCTGGGCATGGCACTCAAATCCAAACCAGAAAGCTCCAGAATGAGTTGCACAATTCCTGAAAAATATCAATTGGAGAGAGAGCAGCCCCCTGGATCGAGAGTCTACAGGGATATTGCATCCAGGCCTGAGGGTAGTTCCAGGTTGGGGAGCCCAGAGGGAGCCCCTTCATTCCTCCCATAACCTCCAACCCTCCCAAGGGAGGCATTGATGAAGCCACACTAATTGGGGGTTATGCAGCTGATACATTATCCATAGGGCTGAATTGGAAATGTTTCAGCTAAATGTTTTATGACTAAACACTCCCAAGGTAAAGACAACCAATTAAGGAAGAATAAGGGGTCCATGGGAGTTCAGCTGGGGTGTCTATCTGCACTGTGGGGTGGGATTTGATTTGTGCTAGCTCATTGGCCTGAAAAGTGCTAAACATACTTGGGAGCAGAGTGATAGCACAGTAGATAGGTGCTTGCCTTGCATGCAGCTGACCCTGATTTGATCCTCAGCACCCCATATAATCCTGGAGCCTACCAGGAGTGATCTCTGAGTGAAGAACCAGGATTAATCCCTGAGCAAAGTTGAGTGTGGCCCAAAAACAACAGCACAAACAACAAAACACTGGTCTATGCTTGGTTCTTTGATAGACAAGTATTTCTTTTTCTTTCTTTTTTCTTTTTTTTGGGGGGGTCACACCCGGCAGTGCTCAAGGGCTACTCCTGGCTCTATGCTCAGAAATCGCCCCTGGCAGGCACGAGGAACCATATGGAATGCCGGGATTTGAACCACTATCCTTCTGGATGCAAGGCAAAAACCTTACCTCCATGCTATTTCTCTAGGCCTGATGGACAAGTATTTCTTTTTTTTTTTTTTTTTTTTTGGTTTGGGCCACACCCAGTGACGCTCAGGGGTTACTCCTGGCTATGCACTCAGAAGTCGCTCCTGGCTTGGGGGCCCATATGGGAAACCAGGGGATCGAACCGAGGTCCGTCCTAGGCTAGCACAGGCAAGGCAGGCACCTTACCTCCAGCGCCACCGCCTGGCCCCGGACAAGTGTTTCTAAGCATGATCCAAAACATCAGGAAAAGAAACATGAAAAGACTGATATACTTGAGGGTCAGGAAAGAGACTAGAATGATGACAAGAATGCAAGTTGGATTTCTTCTCATGCACCCAAGTCCAGTCCACCCCTGGTGCTGCCAAGAGCGAGTTCTGAGCAGAGTACAGAGTATGGAGTGAGTTTTGAGTATTGCCAAGTACTCAAAACAAAACAAAATCCAAACCAAATGGGCATCAGAGTCCAGGCAAGTGTTTCCAAAGGAGGCATTCAGGAGGAGGATTAGAGGATCTGGGAGACAACCAAGAGGGAGGATATTGGTGCCCAAGAAACTGAACCTGAGAAAGGGTAGTCTCGGGAGAATTTCCACAGGTGGAGCTGAGTGGTGCTGGTGTCGGAGAAAGTTGTGATTATCATGAGGTGATCCAGAGAAGACTGTGCTTTCATGAGAATTAGTAAAGGGAAGGCTGTGCTCTCACAAGAGGTGGTCCAAGCACTGTCCCACACATAGAAGAGAGCTCCTGCTTGGTAGAAGCAAAGTCTCCAGTGCATGGAAGAGGGAGACAGGAGCTGCCTTATGCAGCCTTGATGGGAATAGGGGAACAAAGGACTTGAGGCAGCATTTATGCCTTCCGCCTTGCACCTGCCCTCAGATCTTTCGATATGTTATGAATCCCTCTTCTAGGGGGCTTCCTCTCCCCTGTTCTCTGTCTGTTTTCAAGGAATTGAGTAGTTCATTCTAGAATTTTCTGGTATGAGTTTGAAGGCCACACCTACCCATGCTCATGGGCTATTCCTGGCTCTTTTCTTTAGGATCATGTTTGGGATGTTCTGGAAATGTGAGGTGCTGGTGAAGGCCCAGAGGCCCCACATGCAAAGTGCTCTCACCAATTGCTGATTTAGGTTTAAGGGAGCACTTGGCTCACTATGAAAGCTGTCCAACTCTAAGGGTCCTCCCAAACCATGTCTGAGTGCCTCTTCCTAACGCATGGCTTGCAAGATCCATGGCTACCCCAGGATCTTAGCAAGCATGGAATAATCCAAAAGAGCTGTGTTAGCACAGAAGCAGCAGTAGTCACCTTAAGAGTTTCCTTGGGGCCTGGGAGATAGCATGGAGGTAAGGCATTTGCCTTTCATGCAAAAGGTCATCGGTTCGAATCCCGGAGCCCCATATGGTCCCCCGTGCCTGCCAGGAGCAATTTCTGAGCATGGAGCCAGGAGTAACCCCTGAGCACTGCCGGGTGTGACCCAAAAACCAACCCCCCCCCAAAAAAAAAAGAGTTTCCTGGATGTTTCAGATTAGACTCAGCCCCTTTCATTGTCTCTGTCCTGGCCACTCTATGGGGAGAGGGGTTTTCTTCCAGGCACAGACAGCAGACTGTGAGTCACAGATTGAGTGTTAACCTGTGGTGATTTTGGGGTGTCAGGGCTGAGCTATCCTTTTGGTCAAACATTAGAGAGCTGCTACAAGTTTTGGGGTTTTTTTTGTTGTTGTTTGTTTGTTTGTTTTTGGGTCACACCTGGCAGTGCTCAGGGATTACTCCTGGCTCTATGCTCAGAAATCACTCCTGGCAGGCTTAGGTGACCATATGGGATGCTGGGATTCGAACCACCATCCTTCTGGATGTAAGGCAAATGCCTTACCTCCATGCTATCTCTCCGGCTCCAAGCTCTTTTTGTTCTAGAAGAACAAAAGTTAAGGGGCTTGGGAGCACTGTGTAGTATGGGGATACTATGTGCTCCCCCAATTACCACCAAGTCTGTCCTCAAGAACGACACGAGGGGCCCAGGAGATAGCATGGAGGTAAGGCGTTTGCCTTTCATGCAAAAGGTCATCGGTTCGAATCCCGGTGCCCCATATGGTCCCCCGTGCCTGTCAGGAGCAATTTCTGAGCATGGAGCCAGGAATAACCCCTGAGCACACACCCTGCCGGGTGTGACCCAAAAACCAAAAAATAAATAAAAAAAAGAACGACACGAAAGGGAAAACTGGGTCCAGAGACATAGTCCAGTGGTCCTTGCCTTGCATATGGCTGATGGGAATTGTATCGCTGACATCTTATATGGTCCCCTGAGCCCCACCAGCAGAAGTGATCCCTGAGTACTACTCAAAAGCAAAGTAAAAAGTAGACTCTGAGGAGCTGGAGTGATAGCACAGAAGTAGGGTGTCCTTGCACACAGCTGACCCGAATTTGATCCCTAGCATCCCATATGGTCCCCCAAGCCTGTCAGGAGTGCAGAGCCAGGAGTAACCCAGGAGTAATGCTGCCAGGTGTGGTCAATAAACTCCAGGGGGGAAAATATTCAAACACATCTGGTTGTTTTGTGACTAGTCATGCCCCACGCTTGTTCGAAGATGTGCTTATTATTCTTCCTTCAATGAAAGCCATTTTGTGTAGCCCAGAGAGTGATGAGGTAAGAGAAGGAATTGACAGGCAGATTATGAATTTGTCTGTGGCTGCAACCATATTTAATGCTACACTTAGTCCCCAAGGAGCTGGTAATGAATTGGGTCCTGTAATACAGGATGGCAGAATTGATCACTGCCAGTCACATCCAATTAAGCCTGAATGATCCGATGACAAGCTGTAGACATGCAGGCCACCAAGATCTCAGGCTTCTGTGACTGGACTGAATTTGTAGAGTCCAAGGAGAAATCTTGCGAATTCCCCACTCAAGGCATCTTCCGAGCTTACAAATGTGGATTACTTAGTCTTTACAGTCCCAGCACACACTCTCTCTCTCTCTCTCTCTTCCCCTCTCCCACCTCTCTCTTCTCCCTCTCTCCCCCTCCTCTTTTCCTCTCCTCCTCTCTCCCTTCCATTTGACTGAGCTCAGGGTTCACTCCTGCTCTGCTCAAGTGACCATGTTGTACTTGGTGCAGAGAATCAAACCTGAGCCTTTTGCATGCAAAGCCCATTCTCAGCCTTATCAGGGGTCTCTATTACCCCTAATATATATATATAT
>PVKC010041576.1:0-12114 GCA_004027635.1 Crocidura indochinensis
TTTTTAAAATATGTTTTGAGGCCTTAATATTCAATTAAAATATATCGCTTAAACTTTATTTTTTTTAGTTGACTGAGGTTTTTTTTTTTTTTTTTTTTAATTTACGCTACTATTGATGGTTCCTCTTGCAGATATTTCTAACATCAGATCTATTTTCAGTGCATCCATCTTCCTTACCAAGGACTGTAATGCCCTTCCCTATTTAACTCTTTTTTTTTTTGTATTTGTTTTTATTTTGGGGCCACTACCAGAGATGATCTGGATTTACTCCTGGCAGAGCTTGGGGAACCATATGGGATGCTAAAGATTGACCCAGGTCAACTCCAAGCAAGGCAAATGTCTTACCCACTGTACAGTCGATCTGGTTTCCCTATTTAAATTCTTTTAAAAACCAAGATCCAATGTTGTTGTTCCTTTTTAAACTTTCTATCCCTTTGCTCGATTTTGTTGTGAAGCAACTGTGTTGTTTTCCTCATTGTGCTGCTTTTGGCCATTTGATATCTTTCTGCATATCTTTATAATCCACATATGAGAGTTCATTCTGTATCTACCCCTTTCCTTCTGACTGATTTCATTCAACATGGTATTTTATAGTTATGGATAAGCTTTATTGCCCTACTCTGAGACTGTTGAACCATGGGTGGATAAAGTCCCTACACCTCTCTGTCAGATTTCAGCTGCCATGTCGAGAAAAAGCTCTTGAAAATACTTCAAAAATAGCACATTACAGGCAGAGAAATTCTGACATTGGTTAATTCAGTGGTTTAATGACAGTATCTAGGATATAGTTTCCTCCATACCATCTGTCCTGCCATTCTCAATATCTCAGTTTTATTTTCATCTTTTCTCTCTCATGCACACATGTTTGCTCTACAGAATCAAGCATTGCCCGTATAACACACTACAGTGGGGGGATACTGGAGATGTCTTTTCGCTTGGATGCTTCATAAAGCTGAGCAACTCCTTCCCACAACTTCTTGATGCCAGCATTGCTTTCACATGATATTAGCTATAATTGGTCCACATATCACTAACCTGTCACTTTTAAGAGTGATGACATTGCTTTTAGTGGTTAAAGCAGAATAAGCTCCCTTGAGCAGATAGATTAATTGGAGTTACTTCTGAACAGGAAGCAGTGGAAAAAATGAACATTAGCTAGAATAATTTTGTTTGTGATTTAAAGGAAAACTGCACATTATTTGCAGGTTTTAATATATCAGTTAAAGCAGAACATTCTTATTCTGTCTAGGAGGACATGATATATATTGGTTTTGGGGCCACACCCGGTGACGCTCAGGGGTTACTCCTGGCTATTTGCTCAGAAGTTGCTCCTGGCAGACACGGGGGACCATATGGGGAACCAGGGGATCGAACCGAGGTCCATCCTAGGTTAGCACAGGCACCTTACCTCCATCGCCACTGCCCGGCCCCCACTTGGACATGATATTTTTGAGAGGAAATGGAAGAATGGTAGTGTTTTAACTTAGAAGTAGACTCATAGCTTTAAAATCAAACCAATGCTTTTGCGATGAGCTTACGTTTCTTAGATAATTATATAGAGCCATGATTTTGATTTCTTAGCCTCTTCTCCAGTTTGCAGATAGGGCATAGAGTTCATCATTTACTTTGTGCATTAGCTCTCCCATAGATGACTATATTCATCACGTCTCAAATCCTTGCAGAAGTGAAAGGCAAATGCTACATGACTTTGAATATTCTTTTTCCTTTAATGAGGCTGTCAAGGTTCATTAATAATGCAGGAAAATACAATATTGAGTATATAAGCCACCACCAAATATCATCTGATGAAGGTTACTTCACAGAAGTAAGGTTTATGATTTGTTGCAAGACTTCCTTGCAGTTTATATATAAACAAGGAGACCTCAAAGTTCTTGTGATTCATCTGTTCTCTCACCAAACTATGTTTATTCAAAATCCACTCCAGGTGAGGCCTTCTATGCTAATACTATCTACTAAGAAAATAGTTTGTTCTTAAACCTCAGCCTGTGACATTTTCTTTTGCCCTGGGATTTGTTTCCCAGCTACCTTTATTCCTGTGCATGGGACTTGGGACTTTTGGTCAATTCAGTTCTTCCAAGAAACACTTTTTACCCTTTATTTCCCTGTCTGAGTTTGATATCTCTTCACATTTATCTGCTTCCATCAACGTAAAATACTGAAAGGCTCAAATTGATTTTCCTTCACCAAACATGAAAGGTCTGTTTTTCAAACTTCAGTATTTCCTAAGGAAATATTTCTGATCAATAAGTGTAAGAATTAAAGAGAAACTCCAGACTCCCTGTTCTGGTTGTCAGTAACTCAAAGAAACCTGTTTACCCATTTGGATTCTTCCCAGCAGAAAATGTTAACAATTGTAATTATCACCATTATGCAGTATATTCAATTGTACAATCAATATAATTGCCAAATGGAAATTATACAATAAATATAATTGCTGCTTTACCCTGGTGCAGTATTTCACTGGCACTTCACATTTATTTTGTCCTTTAATTAGTAACAGGTGTAATTAGAGTACTCGGCTCAGAGCTATCACTGTGCAATTGGTAGGAGTGGGCATAGGGTATGGTTATTGAGAGGAGACCTATGACTCATTCTCTCATGGGATTTCCTGAGGTGACCCTACACTTGACTGAGTTGCACCACATCAAGCTGACCTGTGGTAGCATTTGCTCTAAATTCTGAATCAAGGATGTCTTGCAGTGCCTGGGGCAGACTACATTTGCAGTTCTATCAATTGACTTTTAGCTCCTGTATTATAGTTCCTATTTTCTGTCTGTTCAAATGAATTTATTTATTTAGTCAGTTAACAAGTATTTATTGAGCTCTGATTTTGTGTCAGGTATTACTCTGTATAGAGGGAATATTTCGTGAGCAAGTGTAGCATGGATCTTAAAATCTAGACCCAAACTGGACTAAACTGCTTATTTGGTCATTTGAATAGTCTAAGGGACACATTTCACTTTGGTGTTTAAATAATATTTTGGGGGATGTAATGAATCATTCCTTTTCATTTTCATTTTTTGGAAAGGGGTATGATAGGCTGAATAAGTTTAAGAATTTTTAATCTACTGGATAGAAACAAAGGCTAAACATACACAAACAAATCTAACGTGTCATGACTTTGTAGTTTTAGGTGTTAGAAATAAAATTAAGTAAAAACATTTCTTCTTTGAGTTGTCAAGGGGACATTCCAGATGTCACATTTGCCTTTGTTGTAAACTACAGATATCTTCAAGTAGATTATGTGTATTAATATGGCTTTGATTTGGAGAGGTAGCAATGAGACTAAAGTGTTTCTGGTGTCCTTATCACCACCAGGAATAATCCTTGAGAATGAGTAAAAAAGTAAGACCACTGGGTGTATTCCATCTCTTAATTTCCACAATGTCTACAATATATGGCCAAGAGGTGATAGAAAGAATGGCAGAGAAAGAGAATAACTGAGAGTAACAGACAGTATAGGAGGTATACGTAAATAGGTGGGTTAAAATGATTTATATATTCTCAATTCTTTAAGTAAGAGAAAAAATGATGGTTATTCAAGCTTAATAAAAACTAGTAGTGGAGGGTTTTCCACAGAGAACCATATTCGATTTACATCATTAATATGCCCATTAAATAGCTATTATTTTGAATATAGCTGGTATGAAGAAGCAAAAATTGACAAAAAATCCAATAGAGTATATATCCAAGTGGAAGTCACTGTTTGCTTGGCCTGGTATTGTTCCAAGACAAGTTGAAAAAAATTATTAGAGTGATTAAAATATGTTTAATTGGAGAAAGGACTATCATTGTCTGCTAATGAAGTTGATGTAAATGGTGAGACAAAATTAAAATTCTTAATGGATATAGGCTTTTGAATTAGAATACTTGAGATGAAGAAGCTTCAAAAAAACTATTAAGAATAAGAAAACAAATTGCATTTCACATTAAGTGCCATTTAGGCATCTGGGTAGACTATTGAATGCTCAGAAAGTAGTGATGTATCTATATTAAAGAGTCACACCTTGATATTTATAAAGTTCTATTTAATTTTTTGTTATTTTGGGGGGACAAGAATAAGTTTTTTTTGGTGGAGGTAGGGGATAGAAATCTGGTCATTGTAGTTGAATGTAGGGCCACATACATTCATTGTATGTAATCTACTACTTTAGCTACTTTTGAATTGACTGCAGCCATTTTAGATAAAATATCTTATGGGACAGAATAGGTTAAAGTACAGAGATAGAAACTAAGTTTTGATTCCCAAATTGCAACTTATACAGATCCTTTCATGAGGAATGGTCAGTAAAAAGAAAATTAAGAAACAGGTACACATGAGGTGAAAAAACATAGGAACAACTGTGTGCCATTTAGAAAATACTGAATATATAAAAGAGAACTTAGCTATATGAAATATTTCTAAGAGGCAAATATTTTTGTCTCTTAAGACATTGATGCTTTGCCATTGATCTTGGGAGATGTGTTTTTGTGGCATAACTATGATGCAAATATTGGTGTGAGAGTTGAATGTAAATGTGAGATCAGAAAAATGAAGTCTGGATGTCTTTTGAAAAGTGCTCTAAGAGCAAGCAACCCAACTATAGGTGGAGACACATACAGATCAAAGAAAGACTATTAATCTTTGTGTAAGTAGAAGCCTTTGGGGAAGGAGAAGTTGATGTTGCAAGGTGGGAGGCAAATTTCTGTGGGAACAAAGTCCTTGGAGAGAACAGAGGCTTGTCTTGCCTTATGATAAGAAAAAGTGATAGTGTAGGCACAGATTCAGGAAGGTCAGTCCATGTGGCAGTGGGAGGCTGTTGCTGCCTCCCAGTATTTGTTCTCTGAAGGAAAGAGATGTATCATGCACATCTCATTGTATGAGTCAGTCAGTGGTCTAAGAAACAAGTAGGAGGGCAGTGCTGGGAGGAATCTTTTACCAAAGCTTAACAGAGAAGTCACATCTGATTTGGACCCTTAATAAAAGATGTCACTATTCAGGAATTTTACTTTCAACAAAAGTTAGGGTTTGTGGGGCACTTTTCAGATTATATATAGTTAATTTGTTTATCCAGGTAGACCAAAGAAGTTATAGGGTAAACTTTTAGCAATTGCTCCCTTACCCTTCCAGACATCAATACCAATTTCATATTTGTCCTTTCCTTTTATTATTTTTAAAACTCTTCTCTCTCTGGATAATTTTAAGTAATTCTTTAAGACTAAAATAAAATTCCTCCTTTTTTCCAAAAAATCTTCCCAGTCTATCTCCCAGTTCCCAAATCAATTTGGATAGATGTCTTACTAAATACTGGTGCAGGCAAAGTGCAGAATTACTACTTGGGGTGTTTTCAGAGAGCTGTAACTTCTCTTCAAGGTGGTTGACAGGGAAGTGGACACTGTTGTGGCCAATCAAAAATTCAGTAGAAAGAGGAGAGACCTCTTGAGGACTGGATTGAAGGCAATTGAAGGCAATCAAAATAGGACAACCCTTTTTTCTTGGAAAAAGACCTTTCTATGTTTTCTTGTGTAGTAATGTCTAGCCTAGAAGTTGATTTTGATCAACGACCATACTTCTTATTATAAAGGAAAACATCAATGAAAACCCTCTATTTAAAATTTTGACATGCTGCTGTTTTCCAACTGGAAGTTACTTGGTGATATGACAGATTATCAACACCATTTCCATAACTCTGAATAATGTTTTCTATGATGGCATAGTCTGTGATAAAATATGAAATATAGAAAAATATTTCCATTTTTAAAAGTTTTAAATTTAAAATATTATTTTTCTATTTGGATATTACAGTAGAATAAATTGTCCTGAGCATCCCACAATCAAACATGTGTCCCTGTCCCTAATCTCCAGAATCTATCAATCATTCTGTTATATAGAAATTGGTAATTAAGACTACTGATGGAAAGGGGTTTCCTTGATAATCCACCGACATTGAAAGGGAGAAATTACCCTGTTATTGTACATTACTTGACTAAGGTTACTGTAGTAATAATGGACCTTTTGGAAAATGAGGAAGGGAAGACATTTTGTGCCAGAAGGATATAGTTCAAAAAGACTTTGCCAGACATTGCTAACTTTGAAAACAGAGGACAGTCAGAACCAAGAAATGAAGATTATCTCTAGACTTAGGAAAGTTAAAACTAAACTTAAAGTTCTTAGAGTCTTGAAATGACCTCTGCTTATACCTTGTTAGTTATCTCAGTGAAACTTATCTTGGAAATAGCCCGCAATATTATGAGTTTAAGATTTTAGTTGTGGGGATCAGAGGAGCAATACATCAGATAGGGTATTTGTCTTGCATGAATTACACTAGGGATACATTCTTGACACCCCATATTGTCATCAGAGCCCCACCAAGAATGATCTAAGTGCAAAGAGTAAGCCAGAAGAACCATTGGGTATAGTCAAACAAAGCAAAAAAAAAAATTTGCGTTGTTTTATTTTTTTTGTATTTGTGTTGTTTCATGATATCTGTTACAGCAACAATAATAATAATAATAAAGTTATAGTATTCTTTCTTTCCATATGAGCATTCATAGTTTCATTAAGAACCCATCTATGATAATAGGATGAAAATTGATGGCAAGATAAAAACATCCATAAGTTATAGGCCAAAATGGAGCATTTCAATATACCCTTTCAAAAATGTGATATTGAATATTGTAGCAGTTTGAAAGCATTTATCTTAAGAATCTCAGTTTCTTCCATTTGATAATTAAGACAAAAGCATATATAAGCAATAGATTATACATAAGATGGATATTTAAAATGATTTTGTAAACTATTAATTTTCTTCTGCAACTGCTGAGATAATATTAAAAACTTTATAGAGAACTAGAAAGTATACTGTCTGAAAGCCAAAAAATAAGGTTTTAGGTCTTAATTGCAGGATGTGTGACAGCTCATTCAGTTTTTCTGGATACTTAGTTTTTGCATCAAATACATACAAATAAGCCTATTTATCTGTATAAATATGCAAAGTAAAACATACATTATTTATACATTATGCACCATAAATTCAATACATATGCAAGATTGTTATTAGTAATGTAATAATTATACCCAAAAGTTGGCTTCATCTTAGCAATAAATGTGGTAGTTTTGTATCAAATGCACAGTTCTCATACCTGAGGCCAGAAACTATTCTATTCTGCAAAGAAAGAAAATATATGAAATTTATTATTTTAAAAACATATTGCACAATGAATAGAACATACAATGTTAAGTTTTTGGTGTTTGGTTTAATCTATGTGCCTGATACAAGTATCAGGTCACATAGATACTGCTTTTGGGTCACACCCAGCAGCGCTCAGGGGTTACTCCTTGCTTTTTGCTCAGAAATCACCCCTGGCAAGCACAAGGGACCATATGGGATGACAGGATTTTAACCACCATCCTTCTACATGAGAGGCAAATGCCTTACCTCCATGCTATCTCTCCGACCCCAAGTTTATATAATTTTAATGAATAATTTTATTATTAATCCATGTGCTAGTTCTTGACTCACCTTTTTCAGGCGCAAAATTTATTAAAAAATAAAACCTAAGCCTATCATCAGAAGAAAACTCTACTAACTTAATAACATGGGTAATACAAAATTATATGAAAGATCCTACAGTCTCTCTAATGTAATATTATAAAGAATAAGGCTATTATAGAAGGTAGATGATTTCTGAAAATATTAAAAAACAAACAAAATGTCTTGAAGTATTTAAGTTTTGTTTTACATTTTGGAAGTTTTAAATTTGATATATCTCTAATAGTTTAAATCAAACATGTAATTATATTTTACCCAGATATATAATTATTTAAATAAACAGAAACAACCATTTATTGGTAGGTTTGATTTATTTAAATTGTTGTTGACAACTTACTTTATTACACTGACATTCTGTCATTTTTCATTTTAGTTTTTGGGCCATATTCAGCCATATTTAGGGGTTGCTCTTGGTTCTGCTCTCAGTGATGACTTTTGGGAGTTCAGGTGACCATATTGACTGCCTGGTATCAAAACGAATTTGGCCACATGTGATGCAAGTGTGCTCTGCCCAGTGTTCTATTGTTCAGTCCCTAATGCTGATATGCTAATCAAAAAAAAACAATGATAGTAAATGTATAAAGACATCTAAAATTGAAAATATACAAATATTTTGTACACTACTGTTCTAAAAATAAAGTCTTATATATTGGTTCCATTACAGCTACAACTTCTAATCACATGCTTATCATTAAACATTATCACTTTCTGGTAATTCAAAATATAGAAAATGAAACATTGAAAACTGCACTTATGGAAGCATAGATTATCTGCTACTTGATGACTTTTCCGATGCAGTTGGAAAGGATTTTATGCATCTTTATACATATATATATATTTATTTATAAACACTATTTCCCTGGGTAACACATCAAAGGGCAAATTCTTTTTTTTTTTTTTTTTTTTTTGGTTTTTGGGTCACACCCGGCAGTGCTCAGGGGTTACTCCTGGTTCCATGCTCAGAAATTGCTCCTGGCAGGCACGGGGGACCATATGGGGCACCGGGATTCGAACCAATGACCTTTTGCATGAAAGGCAAATGCCTTACCTCCATGCTATCTCCCGGACCCCAAAGGGCAAATTCTTATCTTTGCAATAGTTCCTGGAGGGTAGATTTTAGAAATAGAGAATACCATTTGTAATTATTGGCTGTCTTATTAGTAAGGAAGAAGGGAAATTCTTGAGAGAAGGTAGCGCTAGTACTTGGCCTAACTGTTTGAGTGGAACATATTTTTAGTAATCAGTTCAGATAAGCAATGACAAAAATGCAAAACTTTTCATACAAACAGTTATTACTCTAAATTAACTTGTAGACAGGCTCAAGTTCTCTCTAAAGTTAAAAAATATAGTGCTAATTTATTTATTTATTTACTCATCCTGTCATATATTCACTCTTTTAGTTTGGATTTACAGAATTTCAACTGAGTTTTCACTAATTTCATTATATTGAAAATGACTCAGTAAGAATAAATAAATAATCCATTAAATTAATATAATAATTTATTCCTGGAGAAATAGTATGCCAAAATTCTCAAATCTAAATAAAAAATGCAAAGCAAATTTGGAGATCTCCCTAAAATTTTAACTCTAGATACTAATTTTAGAATTTTGTTGGCATTTTCCTTAAGTCTTTCTGATAGACTTTATTCTGGGTAATTATAATTAATTCATGAATGTGTTTCATAGTCTTAGAAATAGAATGGAAAACTCTATCATATGAAAATTTAAATAAATTACTGAATTATCTTTAATATCCAATCTTATACAAATGTAAAGTGCAAATGGATTCCCTTACATCATAATGTATTTTCTGTATAAACTATATTTCACATAATTGTTTAAAATGGAAGAACTAACTTTGTTCATATTGGGCAGTTAATAAATGGAATAAAGTTGACAAATGAAAGGAAAGAACAAGGACTCAGTGATGGTGTTACTCAGCCATCTCCGTATTTTTCTTAGGGAATGAAAGGATCTGGGTATAGAGTCAAAGCATAAGGAAGGAGTGAGTAGAACAGTTGGGGCAGATTTATAAAATTGAAAAATGTACAACCCTTTGTTATAATTCTAAATTTTGAGTAACCCTTTGGTAAAAGAGGACAAAGTTACAGAGCTTTCTGGAGCAGCATCAACTATAGAGGTCACAAATTGATTCACCTCCATATCCTTTGAGGGAAAATTAAAATCTTGGAGATGGGGTATAAACTAACATTTGAAACATTGAGAAAAAGGCTTGAAATATCAATGTTCCGTTTAAAATGTAGGTGGTTAAAGGAAGTCAGCATTATATTCAACTCAGACAAATTCAATTTAAATTAAGTAAAAAGAGATAATCTAAAGTGTAGGGCTGTTAGTCAGGGCAGGTAGATTTATTTATATAATGCCTGCACAGAAATGAATATCTCCAAGTTTGGAAATAGACTGGTTTGCAGAAAGCTAAACTTTGGTCATGGTCAAACAATATAGGATTTAGATTACACAATTTTAGTATTCTAAGTATGCTTTAGTTGATTTTGTTTTTCTGGCTTTTGGGCAACACCCAGTGATGCTTATAGGTTACTCCTGGCTATGCGCTCAGAAATCGCTCCTGGTTTGGGGGACCATATGGGATGTCGGGGATCTAACTGAGGTCTGTCCTGGGTCAGCAATGTGCAAGGCAAACAACCTACTGCTGTGCTTAGAATGCTTTTCATTTCATAGATCCAGGAATATGCCTGAGCACTGCATCTTGTGGCCTAAAAATCAAGCAAACAAAGTTACAAGTGACATATGCAGTTCTGTGTCTAGTCCAATAGACACACCATGTGATATGTCTTTGCTTAGGTTCAGTATATAAATGAGAATGATCCTAACAGGGCACTAGAACCAAATTTTCTCATTCTAGTGCAGTCTGTTGTTCTGTGTGCTAATTTTTATAATTCCATATTTTTTTTAAAAATTTTGGGCTTTTTAAATTTATTTGAATAATTTCATATATACAAAGAAAAATGCACCAATAAGATTACAATAAGCATATTCCAACTTATTAAAGTAGCATTAGTGAATATTTTCTGACTCTTTGAAGTAACATTGCGTTTGTCTCTGCTTTGATTCATTAAAATGTTTGTACAATTCAATTTTAATGAAATGTTTCTCCGTTTTAATCAAACCCACTGTATAATAGAACTATTAACTGAATTTCATAGAACCTGGGGCACAAATAGCATATACAAGCTATAGATTAGTCAAGACAGCTATTGCTGATTTGTAATAAGCATTTATTAAATAGGAGTGCCTTATTACAATAAAAATTTCTTGCTAATAATATTCTCTGATTTGGATATTTTTCTTTAGTGACTCTTTTTATGAGATACCAAAAACATCCAGTTTTTACTCTCCTCCAGTTGCATGTGACTTGGAGCTTGCTGACTATTTTAGGTTGGGTTTAACCAATGAAGGATCCCAAAAGGAATAGACTAAGAAGCAGGGGAGATTAATTCACAGGGTTTATATCTTCTGGCATGCTTTCTAAAGAACTTTCTCCTGGTGTTATACTCTCCACCCACCTCTCTATTGGGTTCTAGAATCTACTTAGTACATTGACTTCTTTTTTCTAGAAAGGGAGTCAGGATATTTGCCCACTGAGGTTAAGCATGAGGAACTGTATCAGTGTTCAGTACACTTTCATAGATCATCATAGAAAATGATCATTTAAACTAAAGTTTGTTTCTCTTTTTAATTTCTCACAATTTTATACTCCCATGGACTCAGATATATGCTTTTGAATCTAAAGCTTAGAAATTCAGTTATATTCTTTCGTATGATGCTATGGTCTTAAAAACTGAACTCTGAGGTTTCTACAATAGTACATAGAAAGTTTAAAAATAATTATGTAGTCTGCCTTGCTTAGGTAGAGAGTCCTGTTCAGATCCATTTATTAACCAGAACCTACTACATGACATTTTCATAATAATTGAAGACTTGGGCCCAGAGAGATAGCACAGTGGCGTTTAACTTGCAAGCAGTCTATCCAGGACCAAAGGTGGTTGGTTCGAATCCCGGTGTCCCATATGGTCCCCTGTGCCTGCCAGGAGCTATTTCTGAGCAGACAGCCAGGAGCAACCCCTGAACACCACCGGGTGTGGCCCAAAAAACAAAGAACAAAAAAAAATAATTGGAGACTTGTAAACCCAAAAGTTAGAAAATAATGGAGCATTGTGGATACACAATATAGGTGTTACAACTGGGTATGGTAGAACAGGTAGACAGGACAGTGACTATAAACTACAAAAGATCATATTAAAGGCATATAGCAGTCATATTTTAGGGGATACTTGATGTTATGCCAAACTCAACCCTGCTTATTCACCTCCAATCTCTCAACAAGGTTTTTCTCTCTATTGTATCAATGTTCTCCAACTCACTCAGGCTCTATTATCAATGCCATCTTAAATTACATTTTGTTTCCTCTATTCCTACATGACTAGGATAAAGTTTGGTCTTAGTTTCGTAGTTCTTTAGCACTTTACTGGTTCTTTTTATTTTAATAATAGTATTTTGGTTTAATGTGCTAGATGAAACT
>PVKC010041577.1:0-12121 GCA_004027635.1 Crocidura indochinensis
AATGATATGAATATTGCACAAAATACAAACTATGTGGGATGATAAGTAAATATTCTAAAATTTATTTTAATATTGTTATATGAGAATTTATTATATTAATTCATCATATTAAGGTATCTAGAATAATGGTTACAAAGTTTATACTGCTTTACACAGGAAAAATTAAATTTTCATAAAAACATTAACAGAAAGAATTTATGAAAATATTTTCTTTAGTGCTCAATAGGCTCATTTTACTCAAATAGGCATTGAATGTAGAACATCTTTCTTATCTGTGGATAGAAAAAGAAGCAGTGTGAGAACTAGACACTTGCTCAGTTTTACTGGTTCTAAATGTCAGTGCTATGTGTAAGGACAGTCGAGAGGCTTCAAAACTTTCAGATAAAAATAACTGCATTGTGCTATTAATTTTCTGGAAAAGAATGCAGCCTTACAAAATTTTTACATTAACTCAATGACCTCAAGATCACACAGACACACAATTAGGCTTAATTCTTGAATGAATTATGGATGGTGGAGGCATAGCTGAACAGGGGTGATATCTTGTTCTGGAATAATGCCTAATCATATACTGTCATACATATTTGAAAAATACAATGAGATATGGTTGATACTGCTCCTGGAAATATACCCTATGAACCCAAAAACACAATATGGAAGGGACATTTGTACCCATATGTTCTTTGAAGCAGCATTCATAATAGCCAGAATCTTGAAGAACTACTGTGTCCAATTACACTTTTAATCAAACTATAGCATTATATCATCAGTTAACTCTTATTAAGTACTATGTTCTGGTATTTACTATAAGTAATACTGTCACATACTTACCTTAGAAATACATATAAAATAAAGTATTTTTTATATATCCCTGTCACTTTTTTTTTCTTTGAGGGGGCAACAGCTGGCTGTTCTCCGGGATTATTCTTGGCTCTAAACAGGGATCACTGATAGCAGTGCTCAGGAGACCATAAGTGATGCCTGATATGAAACCTGGATCAGCTGCTGGATATACAATCACTTTACCCACTATAATATCTCTTGGCTTCTCTTTATAATTCTTAATAATGAAAATGAAATAGGATACAATAAAGCTAATAATCATAAAACTGGCAAATGACATGAACTGGATTCCGATACAGATGTATTTGTTTCATAAGTCAGACCATTAAATTGTAGACATGTGCTTTTAGCACTTTGCTAGTTTTAAATACTGGGTGGAGATAATTTATTTTTCTGAATATTGGTTACTAAAGCATTGAATACATTTTTTTTTACTCCACAGTCCACCAAAGGTAGGGGTTTAAAGTATAACAGTCATTAAAATTTCTTAATTGCTAGGAAATGAAAATTCCTTGGAACTTGAAGGTTTCTTGTTTTTGATTTTGGGCTTTTTTTTTGTTTGTTTGTTTTTTTTGCTTTTTGGTTTTTGGCAGCACTCAGGGCTTACTCCTGGCTCTATGCTCAGAAATCGCTCCTGGCAGGCTCAGGGGACCATATGGGATGTTGGGATTAGGACCATAAACCTTTTGTATGAAAGGCAAACGCCTTACCTCCATTCTATCTCTCTGGCCCTTTGAACATTTAAACTAATAAAATCACAAATACATATATACCATTATTGTGGTTTATAATTTTTGTGCTAAAGTTAATCAAAATGCTAAAATTATATAATTGTTATAAAAAGTGGAATTTTATATTTATTTTCCCAAATAACATTTTTGTTTTTGGTTTTTGGGTCACACCCGGCAGTGCTCAGGGGTTACTCCTGGCTCCATGCTCAGAAATTGCTCCTGGCAGGCACTGGGGGACCATATAGGGCACCAGGATTCGAACCGATGACCTTTTGCATGAAAGGCAAACATCTTACCTCCATGCTATCTCCCGCCCCCCCCCAAATAATATTTTTAAAGTACTAAGTTGCTTAGTATCCTATCTTTTTAAAGAAAAAATGTTTACAAAGAGTGAAGTGATAGAACTGGATAAGAACTTAGTAATAAAACACATAAATGTCTCAAAATTTAATCACATTTAAAAGCATAGTAAAACACATTTAGGTTTTTTAAAAAAAGCACAAAAGTAAGTGCTACAAAAATTGACCAAAAGCAATTTTGAGAAATTGTTTAAGACACATATGAATTAAAAATGTACAAGACTATGTCTATTAATGCACAAAATAATTTGAACTTGAATTAAAATAGAGTCAGTATAAATTCAGCATGTAATAGTATTGTTTATGGAGTTTTATTTTTTATTTGACAAAACCCTATACCGTTTTATTTTGGATGTACTAATCTACATTCTCACAAATACTTTATAGTAGTACTTCTTTATATTCTCCAAATTCCTGTCAACATTTATTATTTGCTTTAAAGACTTGATCTTAATAACTGTAATGTAATATCTCACTGAAATTAGATAGCTTTTTATCTATATTTAGTAGTTCTGTACACGTTTTTCTTACTTCCTTTTAGAAGTTTTTCTGTTATTTTCTTATTTTTCATTTCTTTAATTTATTTTAGAGACTTTTAAAGTAAGTTCTAAGGGTTTATTTTAATAGAATAATATTATCTCTACATGCAGTGCTGCAAGTTTTTAAAATTGTGGTAACACTCACAAGAGCTAAAATGTATGATATAGACACAAATATTGTACTCATCACCAGATTGTTAATAACCCTCACCACCATCCACTCTTCTCAGTTTCCTTCTTTTCTACAACCTCTTTCCCAATCCCTCATTTTACAGAGTCTCTCTTTCTAATCTGGCGCTCAGGATTTGTTGATATATCAAATAAATAACTTGAAATCAATATTAGGAAGATTACTCCCTGTGTTATTTTAGAAATTTCATAAATGAGGCATTACATTTAACACTTAATACTTTGAATGAATAAATAACTATGATACATGTATACCATTAAATTTTATTAACCCTTAAACACATAAATTTGTCCATTTTAACATGAATGAATCAAGAAGCCAGATTTAGAAGGACATATAATAAAAGACTCATATTCACAGAAGTAGAAAGTGAAATGGTGGCTACTAGAGGTAAAATGTGTAGATATTTGACAAAAGGTATAATTTTTCATTTATATAGACAAATAAGTCTGGAGATGTACTACTTGTAAAGACTTATGGTTAGCAATATCTTATCTAAACCTTACACATTTGCTAACTTATCATGTTTATGTTAAGTGATTTTATTCCAGATAAATCATAAATATAAAGTATGAAGAAAAAAATTGAATGTGATAAACATGTTTATTGCATATTTAAACTATCTTGTATTCTCACCATTTTTAATAACAAGATATGCTCGCATCTCAAAAAATATAGTCGGAGACCAGAAAGATAGCACAGCAGGTAGGGCACTAACGTTGCATTTGGCAGACTGTGGTTTGAAGTTCCTGAATTTTGTATGGTCTCTGAAGCTTACCAGAGTTATCCCCTGAACAGAGAACCAGTCCTTAGCACTGCCAGGTGTGTTCCAAAACACATATCCACACATACAATGAGAGAGAATAACTTTTAATAATACTTGGAGTAAATTTTATATTGGACAAAAGTATATGGCAAATGATTGAGATATTTTCTCTATATAATTCTATAACATGATTGATGTGTCAATAAACTATACTACATATTAGAATTGCAGTAATAGTCTAACTAGAGGACCATAAAATTTTGCCTTATTTTACAATCTAGGACTCTTTTCTTCATTATCATTTATTTCAGAAAAAAATAAATCATTAAATGCTAAGAGTTGGATTTAAAAATTCACTTGCAAATGCTATAAAACTATAGGATCAGAAAAAGTATACAAGAGGTCATACTCTTGCCTTGCATTTGGCCAATCCATATTTATTCCTGGAACCATATATGGTTCCCTCAATCATTGAAAGCATTTTCCCTTAGTACAGAGTCAAAAACAATCCTGACAAACACCAGTTGGGCCCTTCATGCAGCTTAAACTAATAGCATTTATGAAAATTCATGTTGCTGACAATAATTGGTGATTTTCAGAATTACAAGGATGGCATTCCAGTAACTGTTTCCAAATTCCTCTTTGTGATGCCAGCATCTTCTCTCCTTATCTTCTTTTATTTCTCACCTCAGAAAATTCCATCTGTTAGCAAGTCTAATTTCCCTGCTTCAGTCCTTGAACATTCCTCTTCAATTCAGTTACTAGGAACTTCATTCCAATTCTTATTTTTTATTTTTTCCTCTCAGTTTATTTTCTTCATAATGCTTATACCTATAAAAAAGTCTTGGATGGCAGAAATACTATAACTTCCTTGCTAAAAGATACTCTCCTTTGGGGCCCGGGAGATAGCATGGAGGTAAGGCGTTTGCCTTTCATGCAAAAGGTCATCGGTTGGAATCCCGGTGCCCCATATGGTCCCTCGTGCCTGCCAGGAGCAATTTCTGAGCATGGAGTCAGGAGTAACCCCTGAGCACTGCCGGGTGTGACCCAAAAACCAAAAAAAAAAAAAAAAAAAGATACTCTCCTTTGAAAAAAATCAGGGACTACAATAAAAAGAATAAAGCCCCAAAAAAAGACAAAGTAAAAAAATCTTTAGGTTACTGACCACAGAAAAGAGATGAAGAATGAAGATTGAAAGATTGGATAGTGGGGCCGAGGCGGTGGTGCTAGAGGTAAGTTGTCTGCCTTGCCAGCGCTAGCCTAGGACTGACCGCGGTTCGATCCCCATATGGTCCCCCAAGCCAGTAGCGACTTCTGAGCACATAGCCAGGAGTAACCCCTGAGCATCACCGGGTGTGGCCCAAAAACCAAAAAAAAAAAAAAAAAAGAAAAAGAAAGATTAGATAGAGTCCATTTGATCACTGTAAATGGATTTGGCTTCTTGGTGGTAGATGTGGTATAATTTTTTAAAAGTACTTAAAGAGATGTGAAACTGTACACTGAAAGCCTAAAATGTAAGTAATTATTACCTCAATAAAAATGAATTAAAGAGACTAGATAGATTGTACATGCTTACATGTTTGAAATCTTACTTCATTTCACAGTTTCATATGTTACTAGAACATCACAGCCAGATAAGATCCTGTGATCAGACACTACTGTATCCAAGAGCATAACATTACTGGTCCAGGTTTTGCTTAAAAGTAACCATCTCAGTGTAGTGACTAAAACTATTAATATCTCTGAGAACCACGTGAACATTGCTTGGGAGGCCTTCCCTACAAACTAAAAATGAAGAATGTCATGTTAAGCAAAATAAGACAGAGGGAGAAATAAACCTACCAGATGATTTCACATCTACCAGATGATTTCACACCTACCAGATGATTTCACACATATGTGGCATATAAACAAAGAAAGAGAAGACTCTATGAGAACTGACCCCTGGATTCAAAACTGATTTTATCAGCAAAACTGGCTTGGAGAAAGAAGGGTGGACTAGAAAAGATTTAAGAACAGTGATGGAGGGTTATTAGAGGAAGAGCTATAGTATCGTCTACATGAAATCACAAACATTAACAGCATTTTAAAACATGGATTATAAATACCAATAATAAAATAAAATTAAAATAGCCACTTCCATAATAAAATTATGAATGACAAATTCAAGGAGCATTAATAGTGATATACGTTATTTCTATGGGCTATTAAACTTTTTACAATATCATAAACTTTATTGTAGTTTATATAGTTATATATAAAATTTAATTATATAGTCTACTCTTAATTTTTTTCACTGTCAAAATAATCATTGTCTTCACAATCACTAATTTTCCCGGCTCTAATTTATAAGCTTACTTTTGTTTTGTTTCCTTATATCCGACTTACTAAAACTGTTTTACATTAAGAGACATTAAAAATCATAGGCAACCTATTTTAACTTGATCTCTGTTTCAGCAATATTTTATAATTTAAAAATGATTCCTTGAAACCTGTTTTTTCTCTATTGTCTTATATATCCAAAATTACCTCTTGCCTTTTCCCCCTGTACTTTCCCATTTTTCTTCTTTACCTAGCTATCATCTATCTATCCCTCCAAAACCAGAATAAAAGGGGGTGCCAAGGATATTTTTCCATCACTATTCACACATTCTGACATTTATTCTGTTTTATCGTTTCTCACAGTTTCAACTTATCTCTCTGCAAGTAACTACTACATATTGTCCCTGGAGTATGTTGGTTCCCTTGAGCTATACAGTTAATTATGTGCTGGTCATGTCTTATTGATGGCCTCAAGGCTCCTCAAAAAACATCTTTACATAAGAAAATAGGATCATCTTTCTCTTTAATGCAGACTCTTTCCTATGTAATACCTTCTTCTTATTAATAACATTATCTTGTAGTCAACAATCAAGGTCAAAATATTGGGTTGCATAAGGAATTCTTATGCCCATATTGAATTCCCAGCACAGAATATAATCCCTGTGTACTACCCACAATGAACCTCATTGAAAAAGCAAGAATAAACTCTAAGCACAGATGGGTATAATACTTAAGGAAAAAAAATGCATACAAACACTCACAATCACACATATATAATATCTGGAGTTGTAATAGTAAATTTTTACTGGCATTTTATTAATTTATTTTCCCTGTTTTCTGATATAATGAGAACAAATGAGAGACAAATGTTTGCAAACTAGTTATTAATTCCTAAATATTTTGAATTCATTTCCTATAGGATTTCTTTTTTTTTCATGCTTGGATTGTACTTTATTTATTTTTTTTTAATCATAGTGGTTAACACATCATTCATAGTAATGTTCCAGGTACATGTAAACATTGAATCAGGGGAATTCCCATCACTGAGTTGTCCTCCCTCTACCTCTATTTCCCCCCTGCCTCCCCTATCCTCCACCCTCTCCCCAGGCTTCTAGATTTGAGTGATCCCCTCTGTGTCTAGTTTATTACTTAGTGATCTTATAGCTGTTTGGTCTTGGTGCTTCCATTATTTCTTCCTCTAATTGGGAAGCAGGACTAGATAGTTCGAGTTACGTGGTTTTGTTTGGGGAAGAGTAAGGTAATAGGATGTGGGGGAAATTGACTATGCCAATAATGGGCAGAGTTTCTCGTCCTCGGTTTGAGAGACAAAAGGGGAAAAAGAAGGTGAATCACCACGACATTTCACATAGACATATCAAATAAGATATCCAGTGAGCACTGCAGCAATATAGATATGCACTACATAGTTGCCATGGTCTTGAGATAAAAAACATGACAGAGCACAAAAAGGAAGAAGAGAAAAGAAGACAGAAAAAGTAAATATATGAATAAAAAAGTGAACAACTACTTAAATATCTACACCAAGATAAGGAAGTCGACTAAAACTAGATAAGAGAAGAGAAATATAAAGTAGTAATAAGCAAAATTAAAAAAAAAGATTATTTTGTGCTTCTTGTCTCTTTTTGTGTGTGTGTGTGTGTGTGTGGTTTTATTTGGGTTCCACCCGGCAGTGCTCAAGGGGTCACTCCTGGCTCCATGCTGAGAAATCGCTCCCGGCATGCCAGGGGACCAAATGATAAATTTGTGCATGAAAGGCATATGCCTTACCTCCATACTATCTCTCCATCTCTCCCCCCCTTTTTTTTTTCCTTCTGCATAGGCACAGTAAAAATTAGGCTCATTTGAGAAGGGAATCCCCTTTGCCTAGGAGATACAGGGTTTCTCCCTCCTTAGAATATATTGTCATGGGTTTTCTACAGATTCCTTTTAAGTTCAATTATTCTCTCCTCGGTTTTTTCATGTTGTATGAAACATTTCTGGTCTGATCTGGGTGTTAAAATCAGACCTTTATATCTAGAGATCTCAGACTCTGCACACTTCAAGGAGTAGAGCTTATGATGAAGTCTTTCTTCTTGATTTCAAGAGTGTGTTTCCTCAGTGTCCTTTTAATCTGTCTTCTGCAGTTGGTGGTCTTGGCCTTGCGTTGAACCTCGGTGGAGCCTGGGATATCGTCTTTTGTTATGTTTCCAGAAGACCCATTCAGTTGCAATTGTCTCAGTTAGGTCTCTGGAATTAGAGATCATGGTTGTTGCGCAGGTCGTAGGACAAACCCTAGTCTAGGGTTTTCTTGCTGGTCCCAGGTTACATACTGCCCAGCCGTGATTCTATCTGCCAGATTTCTGTAGATCACGTTCTTGGCTTTTGCACAGCCCAAAGTGTGACCAGTCTTATCGTTATTTAGTGAGGTAGGATACCCTGATCTTATGTCCATTTGTTCCAACTTTACTCGTTGTCAGGATATCATATTGGAGCTGGCACATGTTGGTGTTTGAGCAGTATTCAGGATGTCCCAGGTGTGATTTGGTTCCTGTATCTGTTGTGCAGAACTGTATCATTTCTATGTCTGGGATTCAGGGTTCAAGGCTGAACAGTCGGTGTGTGATCTCCTGGGGTCTAAGATATTTTTTTCTCTGATACTTCAGGTTAGCTAATTTGAACTTCTCGGATTCTCTGTTTTTCCACTGTTTCACAGTGCTTCACATTTACAATTAAACCTAGTTTCATAAATTCTATGACCTATTTTCACAATATACATTTCTCTTATTCTATTAAGTTGTATTTTCATTGATTATTTTATTCGCTATAGTGTTTATATTGTGAAGTTTTTTATTTGATTTTAAATTTTTTATGTGTATGTGTGGAGGGATAGGCCACACGTAGTAGTATTCAGGGTAACTCCCAGCTCTGCAGTCAGGAATTACTCCTGGCAGTGTTCAGAGAATTACATGGATGTCTAGGATCAACAAGGGTTGGCCACATGCAAGATAAATGCCCTACTGTTGTACTATCACTGCGGTCCCATATTCTTTAGTTTTCCTATATTATTAGACTATTTGCTTTACTCTTAAGTCGACTACATTTTTACCTTACTAAACATTTTGTCGGGGAGGACATCCCCAGCAATTCCCAGGGCATACTTTGGGTTCTGTGCTCAAGGATCACACCTAGCTGTGTTCAAAACATATGAGATGTTGTGGTTTTAACATAGGTCTGCTTTGTTCAAAGCAAACATACTACCAGATGTAATATTACTACACAAGATCTTAATTTAAAAAGTTAATTAAAGGGGGCCGGGCGGTGGCGCTGGAGGTAAGGTGCCTGCCTTGCCTTGTGCTAACCTAGGACAGACCGCGGTTCAATCCCCCGGTTCCCCATATGGTCCCCCGTGCCTGCCAGGAGCAACTTCTGAGCAAATAGCCAGGAGTAACCCCTGAGCGTCACCAGGTGTGGCCCAAAAACCAAAATAATAATAATAATAATAATAAAATAAATAAATAAATAAATAAAAATAAAAAGTTAATTAAAAATTATAAGAAAATAATTGAAAAATAAACTACAATATCTGTCACTTCTCAAGAATGCTCTTGATTTTGAATAATGCTATAAACACAAGTATCAAGTAAAAATATAATGTTAAGTAGGTTTGCAGAGAATTAAATCAACACATAAAACCAAATTTATATTCCAGATCAATTGATTAGTCAGTCCATATTTTATTTATTGCTTGTTCCAATATCTATATCTTTTTTCCAGTGGAGAATTTTATCACCACATTATTATTTTCATTGGTCACAAACTTCTAGTTCTTGTTATATCCTCAAAATTCAATCTATTCAAAAAATGTTTTCCTTTCCTCTACTCTTCATTGCATCTTCAGCCTTATATCTTGGATTTAACACCAGAAAAATCTTCCAAAGATGACTTCTGTTTAAATTTCATTAATTACAGTTCTCTTTAAAAATTATAAAAATTTTGATAAACTTTCCTTATAATGATTCTATACACTATTGGGAATTTCTGCAGCATATTTCAAATCCAACTTAATTTCACAGCATAAACCACATTACTTCCATACCCAATTGTTCATTTTAGAAACTTAGAGTTTCTCAAAGATGGGCACACATAACATTACATATTGTAAACAAATACCACCTAATGTCTTATAAAGTATTATTTATTGTTGAAGAAAAATAAATAAATTAATCCAATCAATTTCATTATGATTAAATATATTTATAAGATAGTATTTACTTGGTGACATGTAGAAATAACACTTGGGTGCTCAATGAGAAATGAAGACAGGCAATTTCTCTAGAAAAATCATGAACTTATTGATTTTCTGCCTCTTTTATGATTTATAAACTTACTACATTGTAATAATATAGTCAGCCAAATAAAATGTCTCTTGAAATTGAATAGAAGATTATTTATAAATTCATGATTTTTATCTAAAATATATTTTTCATATGCATGAAAAACTTACAGATGACAATCTCCTTATATCAAAAATTATGTTTTTATTAATATGTCTACATAATGAGTACCAAAAAATGAATCTTATAAAAATTTTAGTGATAACCAAGTTAGGTTGATTATTTTAATGCATTTGAGAAGTCAAAGAGTATGAAGTATACTTATATTCATTACATGTATCACTATATCTTCAAATTATTTGCTTTTTATATAAATCTATTAGAAGGAAAGAGATTTTCTACAAAATGTAAGAGCCAAAGTGATATTATAGCTTTTCATAAGGAACAAGCCAATATTAAAATAGTTTTGCCCTTCAAACTATAAGTATTTTGTAAACAGAAGTATACACATTTTAGAATGTTTAAATAGAAGTGTTTGAAATGTATATAACAAAATATTCTGCCCTTTAAACCTTGGATACCAAGTAGAGAGCAGATGGAAAATTCCATTGTGTGGTTACTCAGCCACCTGTCATCATCAGAATGGTAGCCAACATTATAACTCTACATTATTAAGTTACTCATTGGAAAAACTGGCACTAATAGGGAGCTACTATTCTCTAAAGTTAATGATACATAAAGTTTACAATAAACATAAAAATACAAGATACACAGATAATGAACATTTGGTACCTCAACACACTTCATTTAATCAATATACTATAAGTAGCTACATTTTGGAATATTTTTAGAATATTATTTGAAATGTGCAGAGGACAGTAAGTCAAATGTAAAATTAGAGATCCTCTATAGCAAGATACTTCACAAGTTTAATGTCTGCAAACAACATTGATATAGGATGACAGAACTATTTAATAAAATTCAGCATGGACTTTGTATAACACAATTAACATTTTACCAGAATATAATAAAAACACATTGTCCCCATACTGAATAGTTTTTTTTTAAAATAGGGTTAATATTGAGAACTGGCTTAATAGAAAGAAATGGAGAATACATATTTTCCTTTCTAAAAAAATAAATGGTATACATAGTAGTATAACTTTAGGTAGTTTTATACCTCATGGTCAGTTAGGAAAGTCAAAAATGACTGACTACAATTTACAACAAAGAAATATATAAATATCCAGTGATGTAGAGGGACTACTATCATGATAATCTTTTTGTTTGTTTGTTTGTTTGTTTTTGGGTCACACCTGGGTTACTCCTGGCTCCACGCTCAGAAATTGCTCCTGGCAGGTTCGGGGGACCATATGGGACACCAGGATTCAAACCAATGATCTTCTGCATGAAAGGCAAACACCTTACCTCCATGCTATCTCTTTGCCCCTATCATAATAATCTTTTGTTTTGTTTTTGGGCCACACCTGGTTGTGCTCAGGGTTTACTCCTGGCTGTCTGCTCAGAAATAGCTCCTGGCAGGCATGGGGGATCATATGGGACACCGGGATTTGAACCAACCATCTTTGGTCCTGGATCAGCTGTTTGCAAGGCAAATGCCATCTCTCTGGACCTATCATGATAATCTTAATGAGTCAGAGAAGTACAAATCCTATCTCAAATACAGGCAGTAGTTGGGAAGGAGGAATGGATGGCATTGGTGGTGGGAATGTTGCATTGGTAAAGGGGACTGTTCTGTTTATGACTGAAACCCAACTATAATAGTGCTTGTAATTATGATGCTTAAATAAAAATTAAAAATAAAAGAAATAGTATTAAAAATAAATATAAGCAAATGATTATTAAGGCTCAAATTAAATAACATTCTTATTTAATTATAAGATAACTATTTTTAAATAGATTTTTTAAGAAATTTTCATCAAGAGAGAAAGAAATATTGGGGTAAACTTGTGGATCAGAGCAGTGATGCAAATGGTAGGGCATTTGTCTTGCACATAACTAATCTAGGACAGACCA
>PVKC010041578.1:0-12147 GCA_004027635.1 Crocidura indochinensis
ATGCCTGGAGTAATCTGGAGAAGTTAGAAAGTTCCAGCATCATTACAGTCTGTTAATTTGCAAAGTTCCCTCAATCATTATGCTGAGGGCAGAGTGACAGTCTTCCTGTTTGTGTCTTTTATGAAGACAAGAGCCTTGCAGCTAGCTGGGCAGAAAGAGCTTCCTCATTTATAATTTAAGACCTGAAAAGTATTATCCACCTCCATGGGACTAGATAAATAAAAGAGAAAGAAAGTCACTAGAAAGCCCAAATAATCAACTGTTAGTGACCGTGAAACATTGAAGTGGTGAGGAGGAGGACAGGAAGTAAAATCTAATAAAAAATTATGTGTAGAGTGTTCCATGAAAGTCATTTTTTATTACAAAGGCAATAACATCTTTCCATCAATTTTGTACAATAATTTTAATAACCTGAAGTGAATGTTAGTAAATCATATTGACCCTTAAGGTCTCAAGATGGCTAGAAATAAACATGCACAGATTAACCATGTTGTGGCTCTTCAGCTCTGTTATGCAAACAATTATATACAAGGTCAGACCAGGCCACCATTGATATTGTACACCAACCAAATTATTTTTATGACCCTTGACCTCTTTTTAATGTGTTCATTCAAAAGAAAACCCCATGCAGTGATGCTAGCTTGCTGCAGCCTCCAAAAATTGGGAAGTTAGCTTTTTTCCATTCCTGACAACAGGGTTTTAGAAATTGTGTGAGCAAGTCAACGCAATAAATACAGCAGAAGTTTGGGCATCATTTAAATTTTTCCGACACAACCAGAATATTTTTGCTAGTCATGTATATATGCCATATTTGGTATAAAACTGCATGGACAAAGAGATATTAACAGATCTAGTAATTCTTTTAAAAAATTTTAGTGACCTCAGCTAACTTCCTGATTGCTTTCTATTTTCTTATTTTCCCATCGAAGCAATGTACTTTTAGTTAAATTTTTGTTAGTGTTTATGATGTAATTTTCAATATTCTTTAACTTCAATAGTTAATCAGTTAAAGCAGTTGTTTTCAACTTTATTTATGTTTTTGTATTTGGCTTTCACTCAGTGGTGTTCAGGGTTTCTCATGGTTCTGTGCTCGTAGTTTAGGGGATCATTTGCTGTGCTGAGGGTGGGACTAGTGTTGAGAGCATGGAAGGCTACTCCCCCTATACTATTATTCTAGCCCTAAAATGCATTTTAAAAGAAATGCATTTAAAAAGTTATTTTGGAATTAGCTCAGCAAAACAAGAACAAGCAGATTCATTTCCTGGTTCATATGACATAGGGGTAATTCTTCTAAGACCTGAAAGGTGAATAAAAAAAAAAGTCATCAGAAAAATTTAGTCTGATATGTTTTAAAGCTAATTATATTTTGAATACTATTTATCTTCAGTGGGTCCTCAAGAAGCATACATATTACTAGAGCCATCATTAGGATTTTAGGAGTAACTTTAAATATTTCTGTGGCATTTCCAATAATTTGTAAATTTAATTATCATGCTAGTAAGCACCAGATTTGATTAACAGGTTTGCAGACATGATTATACTACAGGAACAGAATCTCCACTTTCTCCCTCAGATTTCCCTTTAATCTCTTCACAGCAAAAGGCTTGTCTGGGTTCAAATTAAGAATCTCTATTGGAAGCTACAGATGCAAGATCTGTATATTACAGTACAAGAAATGGTGAGGTTTGTTCTCAATTTTCCTAGTTATTATTTTCTACCTTCCTAAATTATTGAAAGCAGCAGCACATTCCCTTAACTTATATTTCATGTTAGTCTCAAATGGTATCATAAATAGTGCATGCACTGACATATATTCCTATATTAGCCAAAACAAATGATGCTACTACTAAAGTTCAGTTTAATGAATTTCTAAATCTCCCTGTTAATTCTATTTCATGGTAGCTTTGCATTTTTATGAAACTTAGAAGCACATGCTATAATTGCTAATATTTGAAATTAATACAATAAACTAGGAAGCTCAGTACTACTCTGCTTTATGATTCATTCATATACAGTTTGGACCATAGTTTGTGTGTGTTTTCTTAATAGATCTTTGAACATTCACATTAAATAATTTAAAATAGAAAGTTTCTGTTGCATTAAATTATTATTAGAAACTTCTTATTAATATAACTTAATACTATATCTTATGATATTGATATCCAAAGATAGGCATATCCTAGAGTACGGCACAATAGGTCTTAAAATAATTTTACTGTGTTTAACATTTTTTAGCTCCAAACAAGGTATGATATATTCATTTTTTCCCCAGGTGATTCTCTGGAAATCTCAAATCTACCTACTTTTTGGGATGGTAGATGGACTTATAGCTCCCAAAAGATCTATAATAAAGGCTGTTTATTTTCTTAACTAGTTCTTTAGCATTTTGAAAGGGAATTGAAGTAGAGCTAAATAATGTAAACACCCCATCCCATACTAAACCTTTACATCTAGATGCTAAGTATAGGCAGTAAGGATGAATTTCCAAATTCCTATAGTGGGATGAATTTTGAGAAGGTTTCTGGCAATACTTTGATAAGTCACCTGTAGTAAAGTATGCTGTAGTTGGCAGTTGGCACTAGAAATGCATATGTAATGGGTCATTTATTTAATTGATAAATATTTTATTTTTGTTTATATTTGAACAATTAAATTGTTTTATTTATTTAATCTATGATGTATTTGGGGGGTTACTATGGTGCTCAGGGAACCATTCAGTGTATTGAGCCTATTGAGCTATAGGTCTGGTGCAATGGGTCTTTTGAAGAAAGCAAAATAAAATAATATGGATCTCCTCTCTCACCTTTAGATTAAAGAACTTAGTCTATGACTTCTTGAATAAATTCATTCTTCAATTTGTTATTTTATTTTATTTGACACGAATTATTAATAAAGTTTAGCAGATATTATTAAAGTAAGACAAAACAAAGTAATGGTTTTTAGGAAATGAAAGCTCATAGGAACGTCAAAGTGAAAACCAAAACATTAAAAAGATGTAGCTCATTTCTAAATTGGAAGTTACTACTAAGTTTCTTCTTCCCCAAGAAAGCATCTCACTACCATTTTGAAGGATTATTATTGATCTTAGCAAAAATGGAAGAGTCTGAGGAGAATCAGAAATTATAGGTTAGAATTTGCAACAGAGAAAAGGTCATTAAGGTTATTTGCTCTGAAATTTGTCTTATCAAGGAAAACCATGGTTTTTTTGAGGGAATGTCCATGGTGCATCTGGAATTTGTCCATGGTTCATATGGAACCATGAATAGGACAATTACCTGCACATCGCTGACCTGTGTGTGATCCTCAACATCCCATATTGTTCCCCAAGCACACCAGGAGTAATTCCTGAGCGTAAATCCAGGAATCAATTTGAGCTTTGCTGGGTATCTCCACAAACAAACAAAAATTTGCCCATGGTGATAACCACTGGATCACCTATCTTGGTTTCATGCTTTTCAACTATCAAATAAGTATTTGATCTGGTTATACTGCTACCAACCTGCATGAGTTCTAACTTAGATGACTGCTTTACTTAGAGGATAATGGGAATCATTCTTTATAATTCTTGGTTTTCCTTTCACAGTCAGATGGCCCCAACTTACTGATGTCTTTAATAAGGATCCAGAGTATATCATTTGTACAGATCCATTCACAAAAATCTCCTCAAGAGTTGTGACAACCTATAGGTAGTCCCACAAAGAAATTAAGAGTCAATAAAGTAATCCATATTCTTTGCAAAAAATGACAATAATAACTAAACCTATCTGAATTTCTGTGATATTAATACACTTTGGTATGCAGACTGAGACTTATAATATTTAGATAATTATAATACTCATGTGGATTAAAACCCCCAAATCTGTATGTATATGCTCTTACTTCTAGCCCAACAGTACAGAGGATAGATATTACATAGAAACAAACACTACTGGATACATAATAGTCTTACTTTTTAGCCAGAACTATATATGCATAAATATATGTATATGTTTAATATAATTTCCTAGCTAGAATATTGGGATTAGAAGTTTTATCTAATTAATTTCTCATATTTGCTTTGGGGTAATTAATTGGGGGAATTCAATATCTGAGATTTTTGTTGTTTGTTTTTTGGCCATATTCAGTGCTGCTCAGGACATACTCCTAGCTTTGCACTCAGGGATCTCTTGGTGGACTTGGGAGACCATGTGAGGTTCAGGAGATTACATCCAGGTCATCCACATGAAGGCTAGTACCTTACCTTCTGTTCTATTGTTCAAGCCTCTAAAAACTATGAAGTTTTAGGCTATCCAGATTGAATATTTTAAAAAATAGAGTTCACTTGCAGTGCTGGTTGGGAGACAAAAATTTGCTCTACTACAACTTGAACCATGTCCCTGACTTCCTTATGATATCTTTTGAATCACTGAGTTAGATAAAAGTTGTGCTAATTTACCTAAGTAAAAATTTAAGTAGTTTAGGCTCTCCTCTTATTGACCTTCTAACAATATAAATGTAGGTAATATTTTTAATTATTTGAAAACAGATACAGATTTGTTAAAAATAAAAATAGTATGATACTAATACCCAAAGACAATAAAGATGAGGGCCAGAAAAACTGGAGCATAGTAGAAAGCTCTCCATAAAGAGTGGGTGAGTGTATTTAGGGTACAGAAGGGACTACCATGCCAATTATACTTGGAAATCATAGCTCTGGACAACAAATGGGTGCTGAAAGGAGGTACAATAAAATGCATGATACCCTGTTTCAATAACAATGTTGCACACCTTCAGTATAAAGGAATAAAAAGGAAGAAGTGAGGGGCCAGAGCAAAAGCACAGCAGAAAGGGTATTTGCCAACCTGGTTCTTCCCGAATGCCATAAGGTTCCAGAATCTGCTAGGAGTGATTTCTGTGTGCAGAGTCAGGAGTAATCCCTAAGAGCCACTGGGTGTGGCTCCAAAACCATAAAATAAAACAAGACAAAAATGAGAGAGAGAGAGAGAGAGAGAGAGAAAGAGAGAGAGAGAGAGAGAGACATGGACAGAGACTGAGAAAGAAATAAAAATGCCATCGAGGCAGTCATGGGAGAGGGCCGTGGGGAGGCTAGGAGGGAAATTGAGGATATTGCTACCACCACTGGGGTGTGGCACATGTGCACTGGTTAAGCAATGGCATTGGTTTTGTGTGAAAAAAAAAACTCAATCACGGACAACTTTATAACTGCATCTCACCTTGATTCTATTAAAAATAAATACATAAACAACTTTTGATTCTATTTTTTATTTTTGATTCTACCTGATTACTTTATCCTTTATTGTTAATGTTCTACTACAGTAAATTTAATGCAGTTTATTTTATCTCCACTGTTAGCCTAGATTACTTTGTGCTGCAACAGTTTTATTTTTTTCTTTGTTTGACTGTTTTGGGGCCTTGGATATGCTTAGGGATCTCTCCTGACTTTATGCTTAGGAATCATTCTTGGCAGTGCTTGGGGAACCATATTTGGTACTGAGGATTAGAACCAAGTTGACTGCATACAAAGTAAGTGCCTCATTTACCTTATATCACCACCCCACCATAATACTTACATCAATAAGTTATAAACTCATTAGGGTTAACTTTAATACTGAATCTGTTTTATTTGAGTATTGGGAACTGAATTTTATTTCCAAAATGAATCAGTTTTCTCTGCCAATTACTCCAAGAAATCAGTGTCCATTAAAGTCAAACTCTGTACTATCTATTTAAAAAGAGGCTAATTCAATCATGAGGTCTCATCCTCATAATTTATCTAACACTATTTATATGCCTAAGATTGAATCTTAAGATGCAATCACTGAGGCTAAGGCCTCAATAAGTCAATATGGGAAAGAAACACTCAAATTAGAACATACCAGTCTAACTATATGAAAACAGATTTTCTTCTGAATGAACATTTAATGGTGTTTATCTATTTGTATACATTAGCAAGGAACCATTCTAGATTCACTTCTGAGATTTCTGATCCCTCCAAGATGTGATGAAACATACAGACAATCTTCCCTCTCCAGAACAATTCTATTGTTTTGTTTTTTGCTTAGTTTATGGGCCATACCCATACACAGTGATACTCAAATGTGCCTGTTAATCCTGCTTCACTCACCAGGAATCACTCCTGGTGGTGATCAGGGGACCATATGTGATGTCAGAGATTAAATCCGAGTCTGCCTTTCATTTGGTAATTTATTATATAGTGAAGCATTTTAGGAGGTTTTCCCCATAGGCTTAACATCAGCAGTTTCTTCAACTATTATTTGGATAAAATGTGTTTTGACCTTTAAACATTGTTTTTTTTTACTTATGTTAATATTTAATTTTTCATTTTTCTGTCAGTTATATCTATACTATAGCTACCGTCCCCATTTTTGCATTCTCTCAGTAGGATAAAAAGTAGTATTTAGTCAGTAAAATAAAATCAATTTTCTTAGACATCTCAGAGTCTCCTTACTAAAAATATTCATCCACATAGTTCCTTAATCATAGAATTACTTTCTGGGTACATAACTCACCAGTAGAGCACTTGCATGTGTGAGACTTAGCTTATGTCATGCCCCTCCATTCATCAATACCCAAAAATTGAAATAAAAAATGTTAGACTTGTTTGCCATGTTCAGTGGACTAAGAGGTGAAACTCACTGCTCAATGAAGGAGGAAATTTTCAATCTGCTGGTTCAGCATTGTTTAGCCTTCAAGTTTTAGTGGATGTAGTTTTTGTACTTGCTAACAGGAACAAACCCAGATTTTATTCTCAATATTAAACTGCTAATTTTCTCATTCACGCAGATGCTTCCTCTATGTCTTTGAAACCTAGTGGCTTTCTCTCTTGCTGCATGTAGCTGTGTCAGTTGAATCAGACATATTTTGGGACCAAGTGACTTTAAACTTTATGTTTAGTGGAGTCCAGAGTGAATCCAACACCTCCCATTCTTTATCAGAATTTGCATTTGAAGAGAGGATACTTACTTGAAAATTAAGTTAAATTCTTCAAACAAAAAAGCCCTTGGTTCAATTGATCAAGACATTTTTCTTGCTAATACTATTTATTTTATTCAACATATCATCTGATAACTTTTGTATATATCCAAATAGTATCAATATTCTAAATAAAATGTCTTAATAGCATTGAATTTAACATAACATCATTAGGTCATATTTGTGTATTGACATCTCTAACGTAAATTTCATCAAATGATTACCTAATTGAGATTCTCTTGCATGCAAAGAGCATTCTTTATGTCCATTTATTTTTATCATTGACTAAAGTGTCTGTTTTAAATGAACCAGTCACTGAATGTCTTTATTTTAATGTTGATTCATTTCTTACATAGCTATAAAACTTGAATTTCATCAAAAACATTATGGATCATTTCCTTAGTTCTTTAGGATAAATCTGAGGTCTATTTTCAAAATCCTTTCTGATAGTAAGATCTCTATCATAATCTATTGACTATTAAATCAGGAAATTCTGAAATAAATTTGAAGTTCCAATCTAAGTTCTCATGTGTAGTTTGTTTCCTTTACTTTCTTGGTTCTTTGGTTTTTCTTTTTTTTTTTTTTAAATTTTTATTGTGGCTGAAGTGAATTATAAATCTTTCACAGTAATATTTAAGTTACATAGTGACAATGAATCAGGCGCATTCCCATCATCAATGATATTCTCCCTCCACCCCTGTTCCCAGCATGCATTCCATATCTCCCTTCTTTACCCCCACAGAATACTAGTATAACTGGTCCCCACTTGTACAGGTTGCTGTGGATTAGGTATAGATTCTGTTGTCATTGACTTTGGGTTTGATTTTAGATCTGATCATGTTTTATTTCCACTAAATGTTCATGCAAGTGTTTGGACCTGGTACTATTCTCCCCCACCCCCAAACACACACTCAATTTATGAGGCTGAACAAGATGTATCAAGAAATATGGTTCTGTTGGAGATATAGAAAAAGAAAGAAGGAAAGAAAAAGAGAAAGAAAGAAGGAAAAAGAAAGAAAGAAAGAAAAAGAAAGGAAGGAAAGAAAGAAGAAAAAAAGTAGGAGGAATTCTTTTAGGTGTTAGGTGTAGGTGTTTTAAGTATCAATTTAGAAGAGAGCAGGGAAAAAAAAGAGAAAAGGTAACAAAACAAAACATAACAAAATAACAAGCAAAAACAGAAAATTGATAACAAGAAAAATGCAAACAACAGTCAAAAAAAAAACCCACAATCAAAAAAAAACGAAACAAATAGAATATCAAAGCCAGCAACTATGAAAAAGACAAAAAATAGAAAAAAAAATCAAACCAACAAAAATGACAAAGAAAAATAAAACAGTAAAAAGCCCCAACAAACAACTAATAAAACGTTTGTTCTGCTGCTGTTTCTTCTTCTTCTTCTTCTCCTTCCTTTTCTTTTTCTTTTTTTTTGCAAGGGCATAGTAAGTATTAGGGAAGTTAGGGAATTCCCTTGGTCTAAAAGATTTTGGGTTTCTATATTTTATCCAGTAGAAATAATGATATCAAATACCTTTAAAATAGATTAAGGAAACTATAATAGTTTATATAATGTGTATGTATAAAGGTATTTTGGCTAAGTTTCTAATTCTAGGAACTTTGATATATGCTCTGTCAAGTTTTAATACAAAGTTAATCTGAATTTATTATCTATGAATATATTTTCATTATGTGTATTTTTTACTAGAGGTCATATATATTAATTATCTAATCATCACATCTTTATTAATAAACTCTTGCATAATAAATCATCTGCCACTTACTTTTTCTTTTTAATTAAAGCTAGAATGATATAGAGTTAAAATTTTGTTGATAGTTGAGCTTTGATCATACCATGTCCTAACATCCGATCTTTCATCAATTTTCATTTCCTGCTACCAATTTCCCCTCTTATTATCCAGCTTGTCCCACCCCATCACATCACCATGCTCACCACCCCAGCCTGCTGCTATGGCAGATACTACTTCTCCTCTCTCTCTCTCTCTCTCTCTCTCTCTCTCTCTCTCTCTCTCTCTCTCTCTCCCCCTCTCTCTCTCTCTCTCTCTCTCTCTCTCTCTCTCTCTCTCTCTCTCTCTCTCTCTCTCTCTCTCTCTCTCC
The DNA here is from genome assembly GCA_004027635.1 of Crocidura indochinensis. NCBI lineage: Eukaryota > Metazoa > Chordata > Mammalia > Eulipotyphla > Soricidae > Crocidura > Crocidura indochinensis. Next base: position 9,106 of record PVKC010041578.1, read on the forward strand.
CCTTCCCCCTCCTGTTTTTTACTTTATTATTTTTTTCAGGCATCATGATTTGCAGTACTGTTACTGAAAGAGGTATAATGCATATCACTTCACTTTCCTTCAATTCCCTGTTCTTCTGCAGAGTGATCATTTCCAACTAATACTGTCATAGTGACTTTTATCTCTCTCTTCACTGTACTTCCCACCCAACATTTCTATCATCTTTAAGTATCATTTTCATATTGTGTTATTTTTTATTCTGTAGATGAATGTGACATTCTATGTCTGTCCTTCTCCTTCTGACACATTTCATCCTGCATGATACTTTCCATTTCTATTCACGTAAAAGCAAGTTACATGGCTTCATATTTCCTAACAGTTGTGTAGATATAGTTTCTTCATTCAATTATCTGCTCTTGGGCACCTGGATTGTTTCCAGATTCTGGCTGTTGAGAATTGACACAATTACTTTTATTTATATAGCATGATATCATTCTTGAAGTGGCAATGTTTTTAGAAATGAAGATAAAGATGAAAAACCTATTGTCAACTTTGTGATATTAATAAATAAGTGTTCTTTATATTATGTTTTTCTTGTCAAGAAAAATTTATAATGCACGAGACATATGCCAGACTGTATTTAGCTGAAGATATGTAGGTAAATAAGAAGTCATTGAAGATAGACCAAATTTAGCAATTAATATCTCTATCTGAATATATTGATTGATCTTATGTCAACTGACATTTCCTTGTCATTAGAGAAAAGATGGATTTTCTATTTCTTTATTACAAGAATTTAAGTAACTGCTTTCAAAAACTTTTGTTGTGAACTTTTTTCTACTATTTCATTGGTGATCATATTATCTGTTAATATATGTTTTTATTCTCCACTCTAACCCTTGTAAGATATGTGGCCTTTTTCACAATTATCCAAATTTTCTCACTTTCATTATATGCAAATTATTTGTGTGTGAACATGCAGAAAATGGACAATTTTAAACATATGTGGGAAAGAGCGAGAGTGTAGTAGAATTGAAATTAAATGTGAGCATCTATTCTAATTGATTACTTCATAATTTACTGTCCAAGAACAAAATTTATTATTTCTTACTCTTCTGAGAGTTGATCTGAACTATTAGCAGGTATTTTTCTGAAATCTTTCACATGTTTGTAATTAGATGTCAGCTGAGGTCTGATCATTTAATTTCTACTGCACTTGTTATTAAGATGACAAGAAATTAATATTGGTTTTTGTCTGAGAATTTACTCGTTGGTCACTAACATTAGTGGAAGGCTCTCATATGTCTTGGACTTTTTCAAAGTATGTTGATCACCTTTTAAGTAGAGCCTTCTAATAGAGAGCTAAAGAACCAGGTGGAGTTTATAAATGCCTCATAAAATATAAGTCCAAGAGTGCTATAGCATTACTTATATAAATTGTGCCTTTCAGAGACCTCCAGACCAACACAAGTTCCAGGATATGATGTGATATATTCTGTTTCTCATAGGTGCAATTATACATAAGCAAAGAAGGGTCATCTTTATTATCAAATAGCACTCAGACAACTATTTTTGTTTTCCTAGTGTTGCTAAAATGAATACCAAGTGAGAAACTTAATTCAATTTTATTTTATCTCAGTTATGAAACCCAGATGAAAAGGGTTTTACTAAACTAAAATTGGGTTTTAGCAAGGTATATTTCTTTATGTATATTTTATATCTTTTATTGCTCTCAGAGGCTCCTTTTACTCATGGACCCATGCCCATTTCCATCTTTAAAGCTCACAAAGGTTAGTCTTTATAAGGTATTACTCTGGCATTAAATCTACTACTTCTATATTTCTTGTTGAAGTGTCATACAGCACCTACCAGGATTAAATCCACATGACAATCTCACTGATTAGCAAATTTGATTTAATTTGCAGCCTTAATTTATATTTTCCTACCCACAAATTACAGTAGAACTTGTGAAAGAAGGAGGAGATTTGGAAGAGGAGAAAGAAAATCATGTTGTGATGAGAAAAATAAGGGTGAGAAATATTGAAGGAAAATAGGAAGGAAAAAGCAGAATAAGTGGATTGACTACTGTTTCTCTACTTTTATACTCTAAAGAAATGCCATGTGAAGACAATGGGAGAAAGATGTCTTCTATGAGTCAAGAAGAGAGCTATAATTAGAATTTATTCTTAATGGCATGCTGATATTAATCTTCCGCCTACATAACCATAAAAATATCTCTTGTCTAAATCACCCAATATATATTTACTAAATAATACATATAATATTTATATATTTCATATATATTATAAAGACTGATTATATGTTTATTTTTTAAACTAACAGTTCAAATTAATTTCTTAGATTTTACTATTTACTATGATAGTATTGTTTATAAAACCAGTATGTTATTTTCATGTAGAGTTTAATAATTTATCACCTGAAAATATGTTCTAACTTTTTTTTTTGTTTTGGTTTTTGGGCCACACCCGGTGACGCTCAGGGGTTACTCCTGGCTATTCGCTCAGAAGTCGATCCTGGCAGGCACGGGGACCATATGGGGAACCGGGGGATGGAACCGTGGTCCGTCCTAGGTTAGTGCAGGCAAGGCAGGCAGGCACCTTACCTCCAGCGCCACTGACCGGCCCCCTGTGCTAACTTTTTTTATAATAAGCTAAATTGCAAAGCTAGGCCTTTTCAAACTTTCATTATATGGAGAACCTGTACATAGTTATGCCAGTCAGAGATACTTCCTAGTTTACTGATTAAATTACTAGAATATATCAGTAAATTTACAGATTTCAACAAATGTAACTTCTTAATATAGCAAAAGAAAGTCATCTACCAGATTATATCATAGGAACTTAATATTTTATTGTTTTACAAATATATTATATGTATGCATATATGTATATCTTTGATAAAAATTTTTTCAATATTTTACATTTTAAATAATTTAAATAATTGATGTTTTATCTAATAAGGTATATTAAATGTGCATATATAAAATATATTTTAAAATATGTATATAAGTATTAATATAAAATAATAAAGTGGTCTCAAAAA
>PVKC010041580.1:0-12119 GCA_004027635.1 Crocidura indochinensis
GGCTCCATGCTCAGAAATTGCTCCTGGCAGGCACGGGGGACCATATGGGGCACCGGGATTCGAACCGATGACCTTTTGCATGAAAGGCAAATGCCTTACCTCCATACTATCTCCCGGTCAGGAGCGATTTCTTAGCACAGAGCCAGGAGTAACCTCTGAGCGCTGCTGGGTGTGGCCCCAAACCTCCCCATAAAAGATATATAAATATAAAACAATAGCACAGCAGGGAGGGTGTTTGCCTTGCTTGTGGTTGATCTAGGTTTAATCCTCAGCATTCTATAGGGTTCCTTGAGCTCTACCATGAGTCAGGTCTGAGCATCATTGGGTATGACCTCCAAAACAAAAATACAAGTGCTGGGGCTGAGTGGTGGCATAGGGTGTAAGGCGTCTGCCTTATGTGAGTTAGCCTAGGATGGACCACGTGGTTCGATTCTCCAGCATCCCATATAGTCCCCCAAGCCAGGAGCAATTTCTAAGTGCATAGACTGGAATAATCCCTGGGTGTCACTGGGTGTGGCCAAAAAACAAACAAACAAACAAAAACTCACAAAAAATACAAATGCTGCCACTATGGTTTCATTTTTGGCTCAAAGCCCATGGGTCTTTGGAGTGGGGTTCCCAGATAAATTCCTGATCTCACTTGAACAGCACTTGATCCATCTGCCCCATCTGTCTCAGTGTGCTGCAGAGTTGGGCAGGGAGGAGCTGGCTGTATTGGGGTGATCCTTGAGGCATGCTCCCCTCATCTGTGGTATCTGCGGATAAGATGTAGCACCCACTTTGGTGATGGGGCATCTTCTCTGGTGACTGGCCTTGACTGTGAGTTTGGGGGTGCAGGAAGCAAGAACCCCAATGTGCAGGCACTGAGCTCGGCTATCTCCCTCTACAGGTGCCTGCCCTGTTTGATGAAGTCGCCATCTACTTCTCTGATGATGAATGGGATGTCCTGACAGAGCCCCAAAAGGCCCTGTACCGAGAAGTCATGAGGATGAATTATGAGACAGTCCTCTCCCTGGGTAAAACTTCAAGCTTAGAGATGTGCTTTCAGATCTCTTGCTTGACTTCCGTCCTCTCTGCTGGTTTCCCCTGGGAATATCCTGTCTTGGATGAGGAAGTCTGTGCCCATGGGCTTTGGCTTACAGCTGGTATAGCACTCAGAACCACCACCAATACATATATAAATGGGCAGAGTCTGGAGTTTGTGTGTGTGTGTGGGGAGATTCTTTTAGAATGTTCCATAGTGCTGTATCTACTTCTTTGCTCCATGCAGTTGTTTCTGGTTGTTGCTGGAACTGGCCCTCACTAGTCGGGCTCTCTTCACACCCTGGACAGAATCCAGTCTTTCACATGTTTTCCCAATCCTCTGCCTGCTTCTCCCCTGGTCCTAACATCCACATGTCATTTGGGGGAGGGAAGTGTATGGATGTCCCTGGAACATCACCCAGTGTCCCACGAGTAACCACATCTTTGCTCATTGTGCTCTGTGTGCAGATTTCCCATTTCCCAAACCTGATGTGATTGCCCGCCTGGAGGGGAAGGAGTGTCAGAGCCCAGTGGTGGGGCTCCCGCATCAAGGAGCCTTTGCAGGTAGAGTGACAATCAGACCCTGTACCCATCCTCAGCTCAGTCTGGGTATTCAAGAGTCAGGTGGGGAGAAATTTTAAAGCCAAAGGCCCTGGAGTTAAAAAAAAATTCTGGATCAGAGCAGTAGTCCAATGGGGAGGGCATTTGCTTTGCATTCAGTTGACACTGGGTTCAGTCCTTGACATCCCATTTGGTTGTCCATGTACCTACCACCAGGAGTGATTCCTGGGCACAGAGGCAGGAGTAAGAACTGAACATTGGCTTGGCGGGTGTGGTCTCCCCTTGCCCCTCCCCCCAAAAGATTCTTGGGGCTAGAGAGAGGACAGCAGATTGGACACTTGCCTTGCACACAATAGATAGTGATTCAGTCCTCTGCATTTCCTACAGTTTTTTGAGCTCTGCCAGGAGTGACCCCAAACCCAAAAGAAGGGGCTGGGCGGTGGCGCTGGAGGTAAGGTGCCTGCCTTGCCTGTGCTAGCCTAGGGCGGACCACGGTTTGATCCCCTGGTTTCCCATATGGTCCCCCAAGCCAGGAGCGACTTCTTAGCGCATAGCCAGGAGTAACCCCTGAGCGTCACCGGGTGTGGCCCAAAAACCAAAAACCAAAAAAAAAAAAAAAAAAAAAAACCCCAAAAGAAAAAGAAGCAAATGGGGAAAAGCGCAATATTCTTGAAAGTTAGATGTTGGCACTTGGATCAGGGCTTAGTAAAGTTTGATTAGGTGATATTACTCTTGGCACCATGCTTAGGGGTCACTCTTGGTGGAGCTTGGGGGGCTGTAGGCAACTAGTGATTAAACTCAGGGCTCCCACATGTAAAGCAAGTGCTCTAACATTTTAATTTATCTCTCTAGGAAAGCTTATGTATTTACCTCTGTTTACAGGGTAGATTTGCTGGGGCTTATTCCTGGTTCTATCCTCAGGGATCACTCCTAGTGGGGCTTGAGGAGCCAGATATGGTGCTAGGGATTGAATCAGGACCAGACACTTTACTTGCTAAACTAAGTTTTAGTTTAGCAAGTATTGAATCAGGACCAGACACTTTACTTGCTAAACTATCAATTCCAATGGTTCTATATGTGTTTTGGAGGGGGTGGTTTTGAGTCACACTTGACAGCGCTCAGGGATTACTCCTGGCTTTGCACTCAGAAATCCCCCCCTGGCAGGCTCAGAGGATTAGATGGAATGCCAGGAATCGAACTACTGTAGGTCTTGGGTTGGCCTTGTGCAAAGCAAACGCCTTATCGCTGTGCTAACTCTCCAGCCCCTCTATATGTGTTTTTTGTCTTTGGGCCATACTCAGCAGTGCTCAGGGGTTACTCCTGGCTCTGTGCTCATAAATCGCTCCTGGTAGGCACAGGGGACCATATGGGATCCCAGGATTTGAACCACCATTGGTCCTGGGTTGGCTGATTGCAAGACAAACGTCCTTACTGCTGTGCTATCTCTCCGGCCCCTATATGTATTTTTTTTTTTTTTTATGGTTTTTGGGTCACACCTGGCAGTACTCAGGGGTTACTCCTGGCTCCATGCTCAGAAATTGCTCCTGGCAGGCACGGGGGACCATATGGGGCACCGGGATTCGAACCGATGACCTTCCACATGAAAGGCAAACGCCTTACCTCCATGCTATCTCCCAGGCCCCACCTATATGTATTTTTTAAGGGTTTTTCTATATTTCACTACAGAGACAATCAAGCAAGCAATATTCTATTTTGTTTTTGGTTCACACTCAGAGGTTACTCCTGGCTCTGAGCTCAGAAATTACTCCTGGTATGCTTGGGGGACCATATGGGATACCAGGGATTAAACCCGGGTCGGCTGCATCAAGTAAAACATTTTCTCCCTGTGCTATCACTCCAACTCCCAAAGGTTCTATAATTTTAAGGTTCTCTTTGGTGTACTTGTGTTCATAGTAGTGATAGCATTTTGGCCTCACACATCAGAGACTCTGGACTAAATTGACCTTATTTTGTGTTCCACCCTGATTGACTGCCAGAAAATGAAGACTTTGACATGAAGTCCCCCAACTGGGCCAGTCCCTCGAAAGTCCCCTCCCAGCACCTTCCTCCTCCGCCGCTGGACAGCTTGAACCTACACCTGCCCCGGGACTTGACAGAGCTACCCGATTGGGGTGAGGGATACCCCTTCTACATGGCCATGGGCTTTCCAGGCTATGAGCTATCTGCTGAAGAGCTGGCAAGCAAATTTCAGTTCAGCCGGGGCATGAGGCGAAGTTACGACGCTGGCTTCAAGCTGATGGTGGTGGAATTTGCCGAGAGCACCAACAACTGCCAGGCAGCCAAGCAGTTTGGGGTGCTGGAGAAGAATGTGAGGGACTGGCGCAAGGTGAAACCGCAACTACAGAACGCACACGCCATGCGGCGGGCCTTTCGGGGCCCCAAGAACGGCCGCTTCGCTCTGGTGGACCAGCGTGTGGCTGAGTATGTTCGCTTCATGCAGGCCAAAGGGGACCCCATCACCCGGGAGGCCATGCAGCTGAAGGCACTGGAGATCGCACAGGAGATGAACATCCCAGAGAAGGGCTTCAAGGCCAGCCTGGGGTGGTGCCGCCGCATGATGCGAAGGTATGACCTGTCACTGCGTCACAAGGTCCCTGTCCCCCAGCAGCTCCCTGAGGACTTGACCGACAAGCTAGTCACTTACCAGCGCAGTGTCCTGGCCTTGCGACGACTGCATGACTACCAGGTGGGGCAGATGGGCAACGCTGACGAGACCCCCATCTGCCTGGAGGTGCCGTCGAGGGTGACTGTTGACAACCAAGGGGAAAAACCAGTGCTGGTCAAGACACCGGGCCGGGAAAAACTGAAGATCACTGCCATGCTTGGGGTGCTAGCTGATGGGAGGAAGCTACCCCCTTATATCATTTTGCGGGGTACCTATATCCCGCCAGGCAAGTTCCCCAGTGGCATGGAGATCCGCTGTCACCGCTACGGGTGGATGACAGAGGATCTCATGCAGGACTGGCTGGAGGTGGTGTGGCGCAGGCGAATGGGGCCCCCTGCCAAGCAGAGGGGTCTCCTGATCCTCAACGGCTTCCGGGGCCACACCACAGACTCTGTGAAGAGCGCCATGGAGAACCTGAACACTGACATGGTCATCATCCCTGGGGGGCTCACGTCCCAGCTACAGGTGCTGGACGTAGTGGTCTACAAGCCCCTCAATGATAGTGTGCGTGCCCAGTACTCCAACTGGCTCCTGGCGGGCAACCTGGCGCTCAGCCCTACGGGCAATGCCAAGAAGCCGCCGCTGGGTCTCTTTCTGGAGTGGGTCATGGTGGCCTGGAATAGCATCTCCAGCGAGTCCATTGTGCAGGGATTTCGGAAGTGCCACATCTCCAGCAACTTGGAAGATGAGGATGATGTGCTGTGGGAGATTGAGGGCGAGGTGCCAGGGGGCGGTGAACAGGCCCGCGAGTGTTACCCTGAGAGTCAGTGATGTTGGCAGGTAGGCACGGTGGAGATCTGTGGTTGGGTCCCATGAAGCCTGTCTCCTGTCTGATGCCTCTGTTATTTGGGGGGGGGGGGTGACTCCTGGCTCTGCACACAAGAATTTCTGGTGGGGATCCTATAGGATGCCAGAGGGTCAAGCCTAAGTCAGCTATGTGCAAAGCAAGAGACCTCCTTGCTGGACCATCTATCTCACTGGCCCCTGACCTTTTGTTTTTGAGCTAAGTGTGGAAGAAGAGGATTCTTAAGTGCAGAAGATTTGCGGGGATAAATATTGGCATAAAAATGCCTTTTCTGTTTTTTGTTTTGTTTTTGGATTACACCCGGCAGCGCTCAGGGGTTACTCCTGGCTCTACACTCAGAAATCACTCCTGGCAGGCTCGGGGGACCATATGGTATGCCGGGATTTGAACCACCTGCGTTCTGTATGCGAGGCAAACACCTTACCTCCATGCTCTCTCTCTGGCCCCACCTTTTCATTTCTGGTTGGTTGTTTTTGTTTGTTTATTTGTTTTGTTTTTGTTTTTGGGTCATACCCAGCAGCGCTCAGGGCTTACTCCTGGCTCTACACTCAGAAATCACTCCTGGCAGGCTCAGGGGACCATATGGGATGCCGGGATTCGAACCACCATCCTCATGCAAGGCAAACACCTTACCTCCATGCTATCTCTCCGGCCCTGCCTTTTCATTTCTTTGAAATCTAACAGAATCATTGTTTTTCTTGATTTGGTTTCTTTGGGGGGGCCTATACCAGATGGTACTCCTATTGTAGTGCTCAGGGGTCACTCCCAGTGCTTCGAGTGGTCAAACCTGGGCCTCCTGTATGGAAAGCTTGTACACCAGCCCCTATTGGGGGTCATTCATGATTCAATGCTGTTTTGTTTTGTTTTTGGGCCACACCTGCCGGTTCTCAGGGGTTCTGGCTCTGCTAAGAAATCACTCCTGGTAGGCTCAGAGAACCCTCTGGGATGCCAGGGATTGAACCCGGTCGGCTGTATGCAAGATGCAAGGCAAACGCCCTACCTGTGCTATCATTCTTGTCCCCAATGCTGTTTTTTTGTTTTGTTTTGTTTTGTTTTAGAGCCACACCCAGCAGATCTCAGGGGTCACTCCTGGCAGGCTCGGGGGGAACATATGGGTTAGCATCCCATATGAACCTGGGTCAGCCACATGCAAGGCAAAAGACTTTCCCACTACTATAACTTTGACCCCATAGATACTGCTTTTTGTTAAAGACATCAGGTGACTAAAATCCTGGAGTGAATGACAATTCTCTTTATTTTCCAGTGAGTAGAACTGAGTTCAGACAGGTGGAGAGGAAAGTCTAGAAGAGATGTGGGTGCAAAGAGGACCACTGGGCAGCAGGACAAGTCTGGCATCACCCGTGTGCAGATAAGCCTTGGGGGGACACAGCCAAGCTGCCCGGAGCCCTGGGTGTCTGTAAAGTCTCAACTCCCTGTGAGACACGGAGGATTCCATCAGAAATCGCTCCCTCTTCCTTTCATCCTTGGAACTTCTCTATGTGCCCCCACAGAGATGTATAAATGGGAATGAAGAAAGGATTTCCCAGAGCTGCGTCACTCTGGGCTCTGTTCACAGCTCTCTTTCCATGGAGAAAAACCAAAACTCTTCAGTGCTGTCTTTAAAAATGCTTCGGTGGGAGCCAGAGATAGATAGCACAATGGTAAGGCGTTTGCCTTGCGTGTGGCCAACCCAGGACTGACAGTAGTTCGATTCCTGGCATCCCATATGGTCCCCCTGAGTGCCGCCAGGTGTGACCCCCGCCCAAAAAAAAAAAAAAAACCAACATAAAAGCTTCCATGGGAATAGTCATTTCTGTATCCCCACCCGTCCCTACTTCCCCAAAGATTCCCCATTTCCCCTGCTCCTGAGGTGAATGCAGTTCAGATCCCAGGGGCAATGTCTGATTCCTTAGCTGCAAACTAACTTGGAGGGTGTCAGACATTGATCTAAGGAACCTATGCCATTTTATTGATCTTCCCAGTTTGATTGGCAGCCAGACTTAGCAGATCTTATTGAAAGTGTCTCCCAAGGTCCCCCCAGATTTCTTTATAACTAGCGGCCAGGCAGCATCCTATACCGACTAAAGCCATGCACTAGTCACTCACTGTAAGTGATGCTCTCCTCATGGGTCCAGACTCATTGATTCCTCTGATACCTTTTTTTTTGTTTTGTTTTTGGTTTTTGGGTCATACCCGGCAGTGCTCAGGGGTTACTCCTGGCTTCATGCTCAGAAATTGCTCCTGGCAGGCACGGGGGACCATATGGGGCACCAGATTCGAACCGATGACCTTTTGCATGAAAGGCAAACGCCTTACCTCCATGCTGTCTCCCGGGCCCCTGATTCCTCTGATACCTTTGTGGTCCATTTTTTTCTTTTTCTCTGGACCACAAAGTGGCAATAGGCTGGGGACCTTTAGTCCCAAACAAACATAAGATTGCCTTGAGAGTTTTTCCTTCAACTCATTAGCATTCTCATCTCAGCTGAGGGTCCTGATAACATTCCTTCCAAATTGTGTGTGCTACTGCTGACAAAAAACAGAAACAACAGGGAAATACCCCAGAACCTTCCGACCAAGCCAAGCCATTGTGTTATGCCAGTGTCAAATGGATCCCATTTGTGTGTATGTGTGTGTGTGTGAGAGAGAGAGAGAGAGAAAGAGAGAGAGAGGGAGAGAGAGAGAGAGAGAGAAGAATGTCCTTGGAATTTTGAAAACCACCTATTTCTACTCAGGTACTTAATTTCCTATGAGGAAGTCACCCATGATGTGTGTGTGTGTGTGTGTGTGTGTGTGTGTGTGTGTGTGTGTGTGTATGTGTGTGTATGTATGTGAGACCCATGACATTTTTGTCAAATCAGTTTCCATATATGTATGTCTTTGTTCCAGGTCTCCACCCAAAGAATGGTCAATATTAGAATCACATTTTCCTGTTTTGTATTTGTCACCTCAAATAATTCGGCCCAGCAGCTTTCCATTCCAGAACTTTCCATTTCCGTCCTGCTCCACTTAATTTATATCCTCCCTTATTCTTGTTTCTGGCTCTTCCCTGCCTTTAATTCCTGTACTACCTGCCTTGGAAACTTTAAGAATCTTCTCAGGCATTCCTGACTTAGTCCTGTGTTGGAGCCTTAGTCGTAATACAGAAAGGTTTAGAAAACAGGCCAAAAGCCTGTTCCATTCCGTCTCCACCTGGACAATTAGAGGTTGTAGCACACTGAACATTCCAAGAGGCTGTTTCCACTGTCAAGTCATTTGGGGGCTCCTCCTCCCACTGACTTAACGATCTTCACTTAACTGAGCCCTGTTAGACTTTTTTTGCAGAATGGCTGTTTCCCTAGAAACTAGAGCACATAATGACACATAACTGTACTCCCGGTAGGCTAGGAATTGACCCAACAATAAACTTTGATAATAAAGACAATGGGCTATAGGGATTTATTTGTCATTTGCTGCCAGCTGTGTGGAATGTCCCATTTCAAGCTCTCTGTGAGTTGCTCTCAACATCCGGTGGGGGGCTGGTATCGGACAATACTTAAATTCAAGAGCAAGGAGAGGAAAGCCTGTTTGTGGACATGGAAAAGCAGAGTCATGTTGGTGCTATGAAGATAAAAACAAATGTGACGAGTGGTTTTAAATTATTTTTTGTTTGTTTATTTGGGGCCCTGCCTCTGCTTGGGAATTCCTGTTGATGGTGCTTGCGAGATATTGGATGCTGGGGATTGAACCTTAATGTGCTGTGCTTGCAGCAGACATCTTACCCACTGCTATTACTCCAGCCTCTTAATTTTTTTATAAGAGCTACTTGGGTAATGTGGGGGCCAAGGGATATGCAGAGACTTTATTTTCTACCACTTGAGCTGGCTCCATGACCTCTGAACCAGCTGGGTTGTCACCCGTTGGCAGTGCTTAAAGGGCCATGCTGTACCAGCTTTCAAACCTGGGCACCTCCATGTAGAATATCAGCACTTGTCCGTGGAACTGCATCCCTGACTGGCTTTGGAGGGCTGAGAATGTGGGCGTATGAGGTGTTTCATTTGTTTTGGGGCTAGACCTGGTGGCGCTCAATGTTTACTCCTAGCTCTGCACTCAGGAATCACTCCTGGTAGTGCTCGTGGGACCCTATGGGAGACCAGGGATTGAACTTGTGTTGACTGCAAGACAAGATTCTTCTCTGCTGTTCTATCACTGACTCCAGGAGACAGTATTTTGTAATTACTTCAACAAAGTAACAGGTTTTCTTCCAAAAGGTTTATTTGTCACAGTTAAAATACAAATTCAAATACACCAATCTAGATAGGAACCATATATACATTATCTACATAAATATTTAGACTGCCACATAAACCTGCTACAATGTCCACCAACACAAAGTGAAAAGAGAAGACAAATTTAGCTATTATAACACTGTCTAACAGGAGATTTTTTTTCACCAAATCATTTGACATAACAGGAAATGGAGTATTTCACAAAGATAAAGCGAATACAAAGTCCTTAGGCAAATAAGAGAAATTTGGCTTATGGGAAGAATTTTATAAGGTCAGTTCCAAGAGTTTTCAAACATTCCAAGAGCTTTCATTTAGGTTTTTTGTTTTTTGTATTTCTGAAAGTATAGAAAGTTTATTGTGTTGATAGCACTTAGCATGTGGCTGACCCTGGGACAGACCTGGGTTCGATCCCCAGCATCTCATGGTCCCGAGCCTGCCAGGAGTGAGTTGTGAGCACCGAGCCAGGAGGAACCCCTTACTGCTGCCAGGTGTGTCCCATAGCCAAAAAATAAAAGAGTCAAGATTCCTATGGGGCTGTAATGGATTTTTAAGAGACTAACTCAGATCTGTTATTTTTTAATTAAACTGGTCACAAACGAGAGTATCTTAACACTGTAAGTCGTTCCAATCCAATGCAAGAGCTAGAGAAGGGTAGAGGGTTTGCACGTGGCTCTGAGGCCAAAAGAGCACCCCAGAACCCAGAATCTGTCCTGTTGTCTAGAAGAGATGCAGAGTTGCATCCCTGCTGCTGGCTGGTGTCGGCCTCTCACAGGCCCTGCTCAGAGTCATTGACAGACATACATCCTTCTTTGAGCCAGGCCTCATGTTCTCAGCTTCCCAGCAGCAGCCCACAATGTTCTCTGTATTTCCATAGGAAAAGTTATTATGTCCCCACTCCACTCCAGGTGGTGAGATGTGCCCCCCACAGGGCCGGGGCCACCTCAGCACAATGGGGCCTCCTCTCTTGCTGCCAGGCGTTGCCGATGCACTTGGTCCTGCTGTAGCTCCTCATGTGTCGGGTGCCAGAGCTTGGTGATGATCCGCTCAATGTTTAGGGCGTACACAGTGTGTGTGGGGATCACCTGCCGGTGGACCTATGCCAGACAGAGGGGCTGAGTCCCTTCATAGAGAACCAAGGGGTCCTGAGTTCTCGTATAGACACACATGAGGGTCCTGAGTCCCTCACACAGACACTCATAGGAACCCTCGAGTTCCCTCACAGATGCCCACAGGGTCCTGAGTCCCCTTTTCCAAGGCCACTTCCCTGCCCAAGGCAGAGCAGCCGTGGCTCTGATAAGAAAGGGTTTTTCTGGAAACCAGGTTTATTAGGGAAACAGGCAGTGTAGGGAAGCCAGGGGCCTTATAGCCAACTGTAGGCAGAGAGGGAGATAGAGACCGAGCTACAGGGTAGCAGAAAGAGCTAGTCCAGCTAACTTTTTCCGGCCAAGCTGTCTGGGAAATGCAACCAGCATTCAGGAGAAACAGCCTTCCTCACACTCTAGCTGGATAGGGGGTTTTATATATGCTCACTTCCCAGGCAACTGCTTCTAAATGAGTTAGTTACCAGGGGGTTCTTTCTTAACTGATTTGTCTTTAAAGGGACAGACTCTTTATGGCAGTGTAACCCAAGACCCTCACAGACATCCGCAGTGTTGAGTCCTTCACACAGATACCCAGGGGGCCCCAAGTCTCCTCACATACCCCCACAGGCCTTAAGTCCCCTCACAATGCCCCTGGGGCCCAGAGTTCCCTCACAGATCTGGCTGCTCCCAGCTACATCACAAACTAGGCAGTGAGGAAACGGTCAAGCTTCTGAAAGGGGAACCCAGAGCCTCTGATCTCGCTTCCCTGCTAGGGAAGGAAGTAGGTCAGGGGGTGAAAACCTGCACTTCATAATCTGGAGAACCCAAAACCAGAGACACCCAGGGTTGGGAAGTGGAAGAAGTAGGTGCAAAGCTTCTGGGGTGTGAGTGTGGCTCAGTACACCCTGTCCCAGTCCCCTGGTCTCATGCAACCCCTGGAGCACGAGGTACCTGCAGCGCCTCGAACAGGTCGTACATGTTGACGGGAGGCAGCGAGGCAGGGAGCGTGTCCCCAGAGCAGGCCAGCAGGAGTGCTGCCTGCTGTTCAGCATCATCGGGGGGCGGCTGGGACATGGGGTTCTGGCCCACACAGGGCCCAGACAAGGCTGGGGTGCTGGGAACAGAGAGACAGAGATGGTTTCAGCAGCACAGCTGGAAATGGGGACCTGCAGCTGAGTCATGCAAACCAATCAGAGCCAAGTGCTGCCCTGCTTAGGTACTGGCCCCTGCTTCAGACCCTGACTTACTGTTCTGGAGCTGGGGGGGGGGGAGGGCAAACCCTGGGCCAGACACATGTGAGGCCAGTGCTCAACCACTGAACTCCCTCTCCAGCCCCATGATGGGAGATTTTTGGTTGATTCTCTTTGAATTTTTTTTTCAGGCTATTCCTGGAGGTGCTCAGAGATTACTCCTGGCTCTGTGCTCAAGAATCACTCCTGGCAGACCAAGGGAACCATATGAGATGCAAGGGATTGAACCTGGATCTGCCATGTACAAGACAAACACCCTCCCTCCCCATAGTGTCGTTGCTCTGCCCATTTTGTATTTTTTTTTTTTTTTTGGTTTTTGGGCCACACCCAGTGACGCTCAGGAGTTACTCCTGGCTATGCACTCAGAAGTCTCTCCTGGCAGGCATGGGGGACCATATGGGAACCGTTGGATCGAACCATGGTCCGTCCTAGGCTAGCGCAGGCACC
>PVKC010041581.1:0-12125 GCA_004027635.1 Crocidura indochinensis
TATGGAAAGAACCATTTATGGTCCTTTGAACACCACCAAAGGGCCTTAAATAAAGAGCCAGGAATAGGTCCTGAGAACTGCCAGGTATGCCCCAACACCCTAAATTCCCTAACAAATAAATCATATCAATTCCTGAACTCCCACATGGAGTGACTTCAACAGCAAGTATTTATCAATTATTTATTCATTCATTATTTATTATTTATTAATTATCTTTAAATTTTAGCCTCTACAGACTGAACGTATCATAGGATAGCAATTGAGCTATCAGGTTGTTCAGATTTCTTTTGTTTTTTTTGTGGGGGGGGTTTGGGCCACACCCAGTGACGCTCAGGGGTTACTACTGACTGTGTACTCAGAAGTCGCTCCTGGCTTGGGGGACCATATGGGAGCCGGGGGATCGAACCGCGGTCTGTCCAAGGCTAGTGCAGGCAAGGCAGGCACCTTAGCTCCAGCGCCACTGCCCGGCCCCCATGTTCAGATTTCTAACTAGAGACTGGGATGATGGGGGCCTGAGAGGTTTATAAGGGGTGGGGAGCGGTGATCCCACTTGCCAGCTCAGTCTCCTGGGTAGAATCTAGTTCTTTGCAGTTTCAAGTCTGCTTTCCTATTTTCCTGCTTCTGGAGTTCTTTGCCTTGGGGCCCTCCTCTTCAAGTCAAGGAGAGAGGATTCATTTAACAGATGGGAAGGCACAAATGTGACTCACCAGTGCGATCAGCACAACAAAACTGCTTTTACTCAAAGGGCTGATATGAGTAGGTCAGGCTCCCCTGGATGAGCTCCTTATCTTAAAGGAGGTCTTGGAACCTAAACTAACATCCATTGCATCCCACACTCCCTGAGATTTTTCAAAGGCAGAGGCAATAAGGGGGGGTACAGGGGGGGGGGAAGAGAGACAATCAGGGATCTCTGAAGGCCCTTGCTAAGAAAATTCTGTCCTTTGCCCTGTGCTGCAAATGCATTTTCCCCACAACCACCTAGGTCCAAAAATAAAATAAAATAAAATAAAAAACAATCTACAACAACAGCAAACCTAACAGAAAAACTACCACTAATACCAACTCCTGAGATATCAATGAAATGGTTATGAACATTGTTTTTAATTTAGAAAAACAAGAACATGGTTTGCTGGTTGAATGTGAAGAGGGAGGAATGATTGTATTTTTATGACCTTTGATAATGGTGGAGAAAAGAAAAACAGGCAAGTGAGCCATCTTGTACTAAAGAATAACAATAATTGCATTTATCTTAGATTAGAGATCAGAAGGTGGGAGGGTAAAGAGGAAAGGAGGGAGGAGAGAGAGACACAGAGAGAGACATTGAGAGAGACCATTCCATTCGAAATTCAACTAAGAGCTATATTCTTTCTTTATTATTGGTTGGGGCCACAGTGCTGCTGGCAATCCTAGAGAATCAGGCTGTGCTGAGGACAGATTTCGGGATTCCTGCAGGCCAACAAGTGCTCCTGCTCTTTAAAAGCCACCATACCATTTTTTCTCATCAAAGTTTTATAATTTTAGGTTTTTAAATGACACTGTAGTGTGTATGGGATCATCCCAAAGCTGAAATGACCAGTCTGCTTTACATTATTGCAACTTAGAAGCTTTATGAATTAAAGTTTTGGGATTTGATTGGGAGTTTTGTGGGGGGTTGCATTTTTTTTCTTTTTAATTAAACATCTTGGTTATAAAGATGTTTGCGACTGAGTTTCATTCTTACGATGTACACCACCCTTCACTTCACCCATAAATATTGCCTGCCATTAATGTCCTCATTTTTACTTCTCTTCTCTTCTCTTCTCTCTTTCTCTCTCTCTCTCTCTCTCTCTCTCTTTTATTTTCCCTTTTAAGCACTGTGGTTCGCACTATTGTTAATGAAGGAATACCATGCATATCACTTTATCTTTATTCAACACCCAGTTCTTGTCCAGAGTAATCATTTCCAACTACCACTACCATAGTGCCCCCTTCTCTACCCTAACTGCACTGTTCCAATATTTGTGACAAGCTTCCTATCATGGACTAGTCTTCCTGGCCCCTCATTTTATGAATTAGTTTTAATGGTTTTCTCTTTTTGCTGTGTTTAATTGCAATAAGATGCATGAGTCAAAATTTTATCCTATTTTGGGTGGGGGACGCACCTAGCAGTACTCAAGGGTTTTTCTTGGATCTGAGATCAGGTATTGTTGTCTCACCCCTGGGTACAGATTACTTACCTGAGCCCTGCCCATTCCTGGGCGGGGCTTTGGGAACAGGATATTACCTTTACCTTACTTGCAAACCCCGCCCATTTCTACTGGGAGGGGTCTTGGAAGGGTATTTAGGTCTGGGGTCTCAGGCTTTCGGCCCTTTGGCCTTACCCCTTTTGCCAGTTTGGATCCTGGCCAATATGTAGGTCAGAGGTGACATGGATAATAGGAGATGCAGGGCTAGCTTAAATGGTAGGAGCCACATCTGATGGCTAGGGCTGAATAAAGATGTTGTCTCTCATGAAACCTGCCTGTGAGTGAAATTTCTACCTGCCGCTGTCATGAACCTCCAGGCCCACCGGTTAGTGGGGGCTGGAGCCATGTGACCTGGGATGGCGGACAAAGGCCCTCATCTCCATCCAAGACCATCCTAAGGCATGATTTTCTTTAAGGTATCACTCATAATAGTTCTAGGGGACCATATATAATGCCACGTCTCAAACAAAACAGTCACCTTTCCTGCAGTATTATCTCTCTGATCCCCAAGTTTGGCCATTGTGATTACATCATGTAGGGCATTAAGTGTGCTTGCGTTATTGTGGTATTCACACTACCAGCTACAGAACTATACAACTGTTTGTTTGTTTTCCCATTTTGCAACACTGAAGCACTGATTCATTAATTCTCCATTCCCCCACCCTCAGTCTCCACAGCCAATCTTGGACTGAAAGGTCCCTATGAAATGCCCCTACTTGAGAAATCTCAGAAAGTAGCTCATTTCATTATTGTCCTTCAGGGTCTGGTTGGTTTGACTTAGGATAATGCTTGTGGGATCTTTCCTTTTGCACCATGAAACCTTCCTTTTGAAAGCTTTTGAAGTTGATAACTTCTCCTCTGAGTGTTATTATATTTTGCCAGCAACCAGAGTTCATTTTAGCTCTTATGTTGACTTTATAAACAATTTCCTTCCATTTTGTGGGGGAAGAGATGGTTTAGGGACATACTCAGCAGTGCTCAGGAAACCATATTTGGTGCCAGGGACTGACCCAGGGTTGACTACTTGAAAGGCAAGTGTTGATCACCACTATACATTCTCTGGCCCATTTCCTTGCTTTATCATTATTATTATTATTTATTTATTTGGTTTGGGGGCCACACCTAGTGATACTCAGGGGTTAGTCATGGCTCTGTGCTCAGAAATCACTCCTGGAAGTGCTCAGGGGACCACATGGGATGCCAGGGATCGAACCTGGGTAGGCATTGTGCAAGACGAACACCCTACTTGCTGTGTTATGACTACAGCCCTATACCCTTTTTTATTTTAACTACTTTGCGGATGTCATTCCTGGCAGCGCTCAGGGGTTACTCCTGGCTCTAAGCTCAGAAATTGCTCCTGGCAGGCTCAGGGGACCATATGGAGTGCTGGGATTTGAGCCACTGTCCTTTCATGTAAGGCAAACGCCTTACCTCCATGGTCTCTCTCCAGCCCCCCTGTACCCTTTTATAATGAACCCTGTCTTGCTAAAAAGTTGGGGGGGTTGTCTTTTTGGTTATTTTGCTTTCATAGAAACAGACCCAACTTTCTGGAAACATAAGTAAAGCAACTGATTGCAGAAGCTGAAATTACAAAACTAAAATTACAGTCTCCCCAGCCTAGGAGATACCTCACCCCCACTTTTTCTCTCTGACATAGCTGGACTCCCCAACTTCCCCCAAGCTATTTAAAACCGAAATCTTTTCATAAACTTTGAGAGAAATAAAATGGAGAGAAAATCCCTGTGAATTGGTAAAAATATTAAATTTGATTTTTTTTAAACCAACTAATTTCATCACTTTTAACCTATGGGAAGCTAACAAATTGTCAGTGAGACCTGGGGCTCAGATTTTAATGAAACTGCAGACACATATATAATTACCATATCAAGAGCTACTATGGAAACAGAAATGTCTGAAGTATGTAAAGGCACTTGAAGATAGTTTACACTGTAGGAGTTTTTAACACCCACCACCACTAAAAACATCAGCTATTAATTTCAAGCACTGATAAAGGTTTGCCGAGCACAGATAAACTTTAGCCAACATTGGAGACCAACTGCTTTTAATTTATTTTAGTTGACACTGGAAAATTCCTCAATAGGAAGAGCATTTAGAAAGATGGACTGTAAACATTCGAAAGCGAAAAGCAAATTGACAACTGACTGGTCTATTTTAAACAGTCTCAGTTGTGATTAACACCATGTTTATTTATTTTTAACCAACTAAATTAGAAGAGAAGGGATATAGTGAACCAACGTCCCCCAAGATCCTAGTATAAACACGGGGGCAAAAGAAAATAATAACCTGCCCAAATTTTGATCAGAGGATTAAGGGATCAACGACAAAGGCAAACTAAGAAACAATGAAATAGCCAATAAAATCCCTCCAGCTTGAAGCTTCATGTTGGAATGTTGTCTGTTTTTCAGTTCCCATCCAGGACTTCACAAGCAAGAAACTCAATTCTGTGGCTTTGAACTATGGAAATGAACAACCTATATGAATTAATCCATATTCTTCCATCCTCCCTCTTCCTCTCCTTCATTTGTTTTCCTTGAACATGCTCACATTTCAAGTGCTAAGAGTCACCAATATCTTCACTCCCCACCTGGATTTGGCATCCTTAAAATAGGAAAGGAGGGCAAAAATAAAATTGCTTCTCTCATGAATATTCAACATTGATGCCAGCCAACCAGCTATAAAAATAAGCACAAGGAGACCTGAGTGATAGACAGCACAGAGGGAAGAGCGTTTGCATTGGACGTGGTTGACCCAAGTTCAATCCCCAGCATCCTATATGGTCCCCCAAGCCTACCAGGAATGATTTCTGAGCACAAAACCAGGACTAACCCCTGAGAGTACCAGGTGTGGTCCAAAAACTAAAAACCAAAAATAATAATAAAAAGCACAAAGATTTGTTTAGAAACAGTATTTATACTTTAGGAGTCAGAACCTTGCCATGTGTGAAAGCCCTTCATTGAATTTGGAGTGAACACGGAAGACAATAATTGTTGTTGTTCTTTGGGGGCCACACCTTGACAGTGCAAAAGATTTACCCCCTTTTTGCTCAGGGCTTTATCCTAGTGGGCTCAAGGAACTCTGGGTGCTAGGGATTCAGAAAGGCAAACCCCTTATGCAAGGAAAACCTATGCAAGACAAACCTCCTACCCGCTGCACTATTGTTCAGGATCCAAGGAATATAGCCTATAAGCAACTTCAACTTCTCCTATCATGTAGTACTATGTTGGCCTCTGTATAGAGGAAGAAACCAGGCTAGTATACAAGCCTGCAGGCTCTAAAAGCTTTGTATTCTGTCATAAGCATCAGAGGACAGTGAGGTCTCAAGGGAGAAAGGTCATCCAACAATGCTGTGTAAAGAATGAAAGAAGCAACAGAGGTGAAGGCAGAGTGAGCTAGCAGGCTGCCCCTAATTACTTCTCACCCTCTACATTTATTTTTGCTCTTGTTACCGGAAGAAAACACTAAGGCAACAAGTATTTTTCCATAAAATGATTGTTTGGCTTAGTGAGGCATACATTAAATCTTTTTTAAGTAAGAGTAGTTAGTAGTTTCTGTTGCATATGCCAGAATAAGAATAAACTTGGGAGAACTGGGAAGATAGTTCAGTAGGTAGAGCCCTTGTTTTATACGCAGTCAACCCAGGTTCAATCCTCAGTGTAACCCCACCCTGGATTTAGGTTAATCTACCCGAGACCCACGGTCACACCCTAGAGTAGGGTCCAATCACTGATCAGGGTAGGATCAGGGTGGGTCCAGAAATGTTTATACATAAAAATTCCAAATCATGATAAGATTAGAAATGTTTACATATGCAACACCTCAGTATCCCATATGGTCCTCCAATCCCACCAGGAGTGATCCCTGAGCATAAGCCTGGATTAAGTGTTGAATACCAATAGGTATGACCAGAAAAGGAAAAGAATAAACTCTGGAAGGAAAATTTATCTATTTTTGTTTGACTTTGCACTCAAAAATTACTTCTGACAAACCAGGTCAACCACCTGTAAGGCAAACACCCTACCCCCTATGCTATCGCTCTGGCCCCTGGAAAGGAAATTTCTCCCTCAGTGTACTCACATTCTAAAGAGGACAAAATCCAAACATCTCTTCCTCTTCTTTCAGGGGCCAGGGGAGTATTGTTTAAAGAATAAACTTGAGCGGCAAAGCATCTAAGCAAAAAGATTGTGAAAACAGACATTCCACTCCCTTCCTTCCACCATTTCCCTTGCCTTAATTTTTCTTCCTCAACTACCTTTGGCCTTTCTCCTCCTTTCCTCATCTTTAGAATGCCAGCTTAAATATCACCTCCCTGGGAATCCATCTTCCAATCCTTTGCACACCTCTTCTAGGTTCCTAGAAAATAACTGCTCAGAGATCCAATATTGGTCAGGAACCAATATTGGGATTCAGTTTGGGATAAAACTTCTGAGACACCATGCTTCTAATTCAGTAGGTTTGGCTTAGTTTGCTTTATCCATTTACAAATAACCCCACACACATATATACACACCATACCCCAAACCATGAAATTGCTTTAATGTCTTCTCTCTGCCTTATGTTCTACCTGGATCCTCCATATCCAGCCATCTCCACTCTAGACCTAGTTATTTCTGACCTCTGGGTATATGAAGTGAATGTTTTCCTGATTATGCAGGAGAAAATTTTGACCGTTAGGTCTTAGCCACAGTAAGACTTTGCCAGTTTGTTTTTCCAAGCTTCCAAGATGTCTCTGATGATCAAGCCAGATTTGGAAGCCACTGGACGACGTTTCCAGACCTTCCATTTATTTTAATAGCCAAACCTATTGCTTACAACCTCGAGATAATCTGGGAGCATTTCATGATGGCAGTTTACTTCCACGGTTGAAACTCAAGACTTCTAATGAAGCAACAAGAGGTGTAAATTCTTTCTGGAATGAAATTCCATCATCTGTTTGTTCAACAACAAGTGTTTACTTAGCATCTTCCAAGCGACACTCAGCCCTCGTAGAAAGGATTGCCCACTGACAAACAGATCCTGGAATGCTTCCCTTTCACAGAAGATTCTTGAAGCAATGAGAAATGATGCCTGATTCCAATTCAGGGCCAAGTGGGAGGGACATACATTTTTTTAAGCTCTTCAGAGGGTGCTCAAGGCCATATGAAGCCGGAGTGAGGAGAATTCATACTAAATTTAGAACCAGTCTTATTTCTGCAGTATAATTGTGGATTTCTTCATGCCACTTTGCCAAGCCACTAGAAATGAGGGAGCACTTCAGAGAAGTAGATTCATTTAACCGATATTCTATACTTCCCCCCCCAAACCAGTTTTTATAAAATGAGGCTACAACTGAGGAAACATTATGAACTCTTATCCCTACAACTGAAAAAGGGGTTGAAAATGTCTTCAGTGTCCTCTTAATTATTATTGGGGTTTGGATCTGACATCCACTCCAACACACTGGAGAGATGACTAGATGCCTTTTATGAAACTATTGTTAGGTTTTTTCCAAGTCCCCAAGTCACTGGGCATGACCCAGTCACTGGTCCACCTTCTTTTTCAATTCCTTCTAAACAGTGTAAATAGGAGAGGCAGCCTTTAGCCATGGATCTGACATAGCCGAGCAGAGTAGCCTTCTCATGAGTGAAAAGAACTGGCCGTGAAAAGAGTTAGTCATCAGACAGGATCTTGTTTGGTCTGTGCAGAAGGAAAATAAGTCTGTAAACTCTAGACGTAGTTAATGCAGAGCACTTGTTCAAAAACTCGAGTCCAGCATCCGGCTTTTGTTTGCATCCAGAAGCATCTTTTAGGAGGAAGAAAAAAAAAAAAAAAAAAAACCAACAACCATGCCCAGCACATACAAAGGAAGTAGCTAAAAGCCTGACTTCTAATTAAATCTCTAACATCATTGGAGGAAAAGGAAAATGGATCTGTCTACTGTTTCCTTCAAATCCGCTACTGCTTAATCTGAAAGCTCTAAACAAACATCCTCAGGCCTGCACTGTACTTGGGTTCAAAAGTTCAGTGGGATCTGGAGAAATGGTAGCAGGCCCCAAAGCAGCAACCAGGCTGCCCGGGTTAGGAATGGGAGAAGGGTGATCCAGCTCCACCCCCTCAGACCATCTGCAAAAGCTTAGGCCTTTGCAACCATGACTGACCTTCGGGCCCAGAGGCCTCCCTCATACTGCACCTGCCCGGGATTAAGTTTCCTGCTAGTGAATGATGGTTTCTTTCCTTTGACCTGCAAACAGCTGTCACGTGACCCAGCAGCAACTGAGAAGGGGGGGATTTGTCTGACCTCTTGCCTAAGGGCAGACAGAAAAACACCCCCCCCCCAAAATGTGGAGAATGCCAGCTCCTTCCCAAAGCTGTTCCTGCTAGGGTTTTTGTTGTTATTGTTGTTTGTTTGTTTCTATTATTTTGTATTTCAGCCTATCCAGAATTTAATGCCTGAGCTTTAATTTAAGGCAATGCCAGAATCTAGAGAAAGACTTTCTGAATATTTGGGACTGAGCACCTCAGACTTCTCTTTCTTCCATTTGCTTCTAAAAGCTGCTAAATCCGCAAGGTAGAACTTTCAGCAAAGCTTTGGAAAGTGACTAGTGGTAGAGCATTTTGCAAATACATATAATGTCCGGGCAAGCAAGAAGTAACCAGGAATTGTCACTGTGTCAGTGATGGAAGAAGCATTTTAGAGACACATTCACTGGGTCAAAGAGCTGGGGTGTTGGGGGCAGGTGGGTAGCGAGGACTTTACATAATACTTGCAGGCCCCTAGCAGACATCTCCCAGAAAAAAAAAGGACAAGCACAGAATTAACAGATGTTTATAAACAACAGCAGATATCCCAAGAAAGGGAGGGATTGCTCCAGTCAGCATTTTCCTAATGGCAAAGCCTCATGCTGGCTTCTCCAGGACAGCTTTACAATGGATTTAGAAAGCAAAGCTATGTTTCTACAACTCACTTTCCAATGGCTACTCAAAACAAACGAGGCACCCCTAATATCAGAGGGACCTAGGCAGAATGAAGGCTCACACGCACTGGATTTTTCACAAACATGCACCCATATGCCACAAGTGTGATTCTTTAACCAGATCTGATGAGTGCACGGTCCATGGATAAACAGGCTCCTTTCCAAAATTTCCTTTTTTTGGTTCAAATTTGGGGTCACACCTGGTGATACTCAGGGGTGACTCCTGGCTCTGCACTCAGGAACTGTCTTGGCAGTGTTCAGCGTAGTAAGGGATGCCCGGGATTCAACTTGGGTGGCCTGTGTGCAAGGCAAATATTTTACACCTTATCATCACTCCAGACCCTAAAATTTTAGGAACTCTGACTGCTGACTTCTTAGAAGCAGACAGAGAAAAAGGGAAAATTCAGAAAAGAATCAAGCTGGCATTTTTCTATGTCTCCCTCCATCCCTTTCCCCCAAAGTGCCAGCCCTGGCTCTGAGCATTCTGGGACATGTTCGTGGACTGACCCAGAGAGAGGCCTGTCAAATGCATTAGCGCTTTAATGTGGGTGTTAACTGCGGGTGTCCAGGTGCTGAAAACCCCCAATCTTCAACAGGAAGAACAAGCAGGGCCGAATCCCACCCCCTCGCTCATGGGCACGCTTGGAAGGCCAACATGCCTCTGAAAGCCTGTGAAATCCAATCCTCCTTTCAAAACGCTCTCCGCCAAGTGCCTCCTTTTAGATTACAAAGTGGATTTCATACATCTCAGCTTGAGAGAGAGGCGAGTGGAGGAGAGAGAGGGAGAGAGAGAGAGGGAGAGAGAGGGAGAGAGACAGGCAAGAAAGGAAACTGGAGGCTGGGTTCATTTTCTGAGCTCAGTCTTAGGGTCTGGATGACATCACCGACAGCCAATGGGAGCACTCCGCCCAGTACCTGGTGTCCTAACACCATTTCGTATTTATAGATAAGCACTAGATGGGTGTCAACCCTAAGCTGCATTTCCCTCCCTACTCACTTCTAAATAAAGTGCCTGCTTTCATTCAGCAGCCAAGCTGCCAAGGAGAAAGAAATAAAAAAAAAATACTAATTTTTTTTTTTTTTTTTTTTTAGTTTCAAAAGGCCACCCAGTCCCTCTTCCCTCTTCTCACCATCCCAGCCCAGTGTCCTGACAATCCTAAAACAATAAGTGGAAGACAGGGAAGAGGGGCTGAGCTCTGGTGTCATCGCTTCCTGCAAAGCTGCTGAATGCATTTGGGAGCGTCCCAACCCTGCTTTGCTGGCAAAATAACCCCCCAGGCTTCAGCTGTGCAAAATTCTTTGGAGCAGAAGGGTGTGGTTGCAGGACTGGGTTTCTCAGGACCCAGAAATGAACTGCATTCCCCTCCAACCTCTGCCTCCCTTCCAAAGCCATTGGGAAGAAGCTGGGAGGCAGGAAGGAGCCCTGAAATGGCTCAGATCAAGGCAATGTTCACATCCCAGGCCTTTTCACAACTCTTGGAATCCTTGCAGTTAGCTACCGATTGAAGTCAGTGATGAGGGAACTAACATTTGTCCTATGGGGACCCTGTTCTTTTCATTTTGTTTGTACAGTGCTCAGGGGTTACTCCCAATGCAGTTCTCTGGGTACTCAGACCAATGAAGGCATAGAATGATCCTCTGAGCCATGCCCCATGCCCTAGGGATCCTGTTTTCCAGGCTGTGATTAGGAGACTAGGTGGCCAGAGAATAGGCCCAAATCTGTCTCCAGGCTAAAGCCAATAGTCACAGGAAGAGAAAGAGATTGGGGGGTGGGGGGATTGTTTGCCATTCCCACCGTGGGCAGCGTGGGCAGCGCAGAGAGGGTGTTTGTGCCTCCAGAAACAATCTGTCTGAGATAGCAGTCACTAGGCACTCTCCCCCCACCCCCACTTTCACACTTCTCCCCCAAACTGTGTCTGGAGATGAAACACACATGCCCCCTCCTTCCTCTTCCACACCCCTCACCATCTGATGTTGTATCCGGATTGCTGGAGCCAGCCCTAAACGAGAGTTCTAACATATAATAAAAATGCTTGGCCATGCAGTAAGGATGACAGAATTTGGCTTGGTGCCTGGGAGCCAGAGGAACAGCTGATGGCCCTTTCCTCCCAATTTAACAAGTGGAGACAGATACAGGCAGATGATAACGTGTCCACAAGATCCCTTTGGTCTGAAGTTTCAGAAAAGATAGTAGGCAGGGCCATAGACATAGTGCAGCAGGTAGGGTAACTTGCCTTGCTTGAATGCAGCCATGATAGGTTCAATCACCGGCACCATATACAGTCCCTAAGAGTCACCAGGGAAACAATCAGCTGAAGGCTTACTTAGGTGATGCCCTATGAGGGTCACATGACTGCCCTTAAATTCATGAAGCCATGTGAGAGTCACATGACTGGATATGGGGGTTTATAAGTGATTTCTTGAACAATAAAGAGATTTCTCAGAAGGAAAGACTAGAGCTGTCATCTGAGCCAAACTATTCTATACTTCTTGATTTCTAACACCCTGGACATAAACTCATGGATTCTAGTCAGACATATTTAGCACCACAGCCAGGATATGGAATCAACTGAGGTGTCCAGTGACAGATAATGACGCTGTGGTACACATACACAACAACGTGGGTACCAGGAAGGGTGAGATCATCTTAGTCTCTGCCACTTGGACACAACTAGAGAATATCATGCATTTTTTTTTAACATTTTTTTGGGAGGTGCCTAAGCCAGATGTACTTAGGGCTAACTCTTGACTCTCTGTTTGGGGTCAATCTTAGTGATGCTTAGTGAAACCATATTGGGTAGAGGGATCAAACCATGGGCCGATACACACAAAGCAAGTGTCTTATCCACTTTACTGTCTCTCTGATTCTTAAACAAAATATAGGTCTTGGAATTAAACTTGGATTACACCACACACACACACACACACA
>PVKC010041582.1:0-12123 GCA_004027635.1 Crocidura indochinensis
GTCAGCAAGGTGAAATAGTTCAGGCAAGAACTGGAGTGTAGGATTGTCACCCACCCCAAGAGTCCTGACTTGGGATGCTGCCTCATCCCCGGAGCTCCCTCAGATTACAGGTGCTAAAAGGGTCTCCCAATTCTAGAGTGGTCAGGATACTTGCTTTGAACAAGATACATGGGTTCAATCCCCAGCATCACAAAGAGCCCTTAGAACATAGACAGGACTGACCCATGAGCACAGAACCAGTAGTTTGCTTCCTGGGTCTCTGGGACTTCAATGATTCTTATGTTGTTTCTGTTGATTTTATCAAAGACATATTTCCATCTGTTTACATACTTTGAGTATTTTTACCATTTCTGATCATTTGCTTTAAGGCTCTTTTCCAATCTCTTCTGTTGTATGGAGTTTTTATGCATCTCATATTCCAGATCACTGATTCTGTTCTCAGCTGTTGTTACTCTGTTGGAGAGGCTTTCTACTGAGGTTTTCATTTCATCTTCATATCCTCTTGATTGTTATGTGTGGTCCATTCATCTTGACTATGCTTTCTTTGAGTTTTATGAGCATCCTCCATATTTCTTATCTAAACTTTTTATCTGAGAGGCTTACTTAGTGGTTGGCACTTTTCTGCTCATCTTTATTCTTTATGCCTGGTGTTGGCCTGCATTGTTTCTCCATTGTCACTCACATAGTGTGGTTTTTTTTTCTACATGTTATGGTGGGAGAACGAGCAGTCTGCCCTGAGCAATGTGGATGTGACCCAAATCTCCCCACCTCCAAGAATTAAGAAGCATCTGTAGACCTCCCCAAATTGAGCAGGTCAAGCTTTCCAGCAAAGGGCCTGGGTGGGAAAGTTCCTTTGGACATGACATCTGAAAACAATCTAGCTTGATACAGAAAAGCAAAATACACAAATGGACAAGTATGCTCAGGAATATGTGTTTACAGATCATATTTTTAAAACTGGAGACACAAAGAGTATTACTAATTTTAGGTGTGAAACACTTGCTCATCAGCAGAAGAGATGTATTCATTGAACTTAGCTTTGTCTTCTCTCAGTGCCTTTGCTTGGATAGTGGGTTGCTTTCTACTCAGGCCTGGGTCTTCACTGGACTCAGTATATTTCCTGGGAACAGTTACTTTCCAGCACATCCATCAGCAATAACATACATTCTTGGGCATCCACGACTCCCCTAGAAAGTGCCGATCCAAAGCTCTATTGAAAGAATATATATTGATGGAGTCTATAAAAAATCTCTCAAAACGTTCCAAAAATGCTTTCATAATTTCAATTGGATATAAATCTTTGCAGGAGCATCATTTTAACAAAAGGAGCATGGGGTGGGGAGAACTTGACTTACATGAATCTTACAGATATTTTGAATTTATTTTCCTAACTAGCTAGTTTCTTTCTTTTTGTTTTTAAATATGGAACGCTAAATGAATTTGCATGTCATCCTTGTTCAAGGGCCATACTAATCTTCTCTGTATCGTTCCAATTTTAGTATATGTTTTGCTGAAGCGAGCATTAGCTACTTTCTTTTTGAAAGGCATTGGACATTGGTGGGGGCAACATGAAATTAAATATGATTTTTTTATGAAGACATCCCATTGACATTTTGGTGAAATGGGCACCACTTTAAAAATAAAGGGAGAAGAGAGATCATAGAAATGGGGCCTGACAGAGTTCTCTCTTTGGGGCAAAGAAGACATTTTTAGACATGAAGTGTTTGAAAAACCCAGGGAGAGAGAAGTCAATCCTGAACCACGGAGAGGAAGGTTAAAGCCCCAGTCCTTGATTCAGTGTAAATTGTGAGGCTGGATGTTGTCATTCCTTGGAAAATTTCCATTCCAAAACAGGCAACTTTTCATGAATCCAAAGCTATCACCCCAATATAACCTGAGCTGTTTTATTTTTCCCCCACACTTAGTTGCCATGTTCTGCATTTGTAGGTGAGTTGGATCTATCCAGCCAGGGCTCAAACAGCTTCTTTGGGGGAAGCAGCAGTGATGCTACTCGGGTGCAGCCCCACGGCTGGCATCTGAGAGGATTTGTAGCAATACAGCTTTCTCTTATTTGGTGCTCAGAAGCTTCCTGAGTATAACTAGAAATGAGTCAGGGTGGGCAGTTTTTGGGCTTTAAATCTTGCACAGGAATCTACATGGGTCCCCGTACACTGCAGACAGTCCATGCGGAGAAACTTTTAGCATGCAGAGAAAGACTTCCATTACTATGGGCACTGGCCACCTGGCTTCGAGGCTTGCAGGCAATTCTCACAAGATCCTTTAGTTTGGGTGATGCGGCAGAGGAACCAAAGCAGAGGGGGAAACTGGAGCTTGTCGTGGTGGCACCATTGATCTGAGCAATGGGGGCTGTGTGGTGTGATTGTGCTGGCTGCAGCTTACACATCCCAGGAAGATGTCACACATCTCAGGAACAAGACCTAGTCCCTTGTTCTAAACAGCAGCTTCTAAGCTGGTGATTAAATTATCTGCCTGTGTCAAGACCACAGCACCCAAAGTGCTGGCAGATTGGTCTGGGTTTGGGTCTTAGCATTTGTTCACATTGTTTTTCCTTGGAGGAACAAACTGTAATGTTTTTTACAGATCCCAATGTTTCTCTGCTCCCAGAAAACCAGAAAATGATGGGGCCAGAGCAGTAGAACAGCAGGGAGGGTATTTGCTTTGCACACAACCAACCAGGGTTTAATCCCTGGCATAGGGTCCCTCCGAGACTGACAGGAGTCATTTCTGAGCACAGAGCCAGAAGTAACCCCTGAGCACTGCCAGGTGTGGCCCCAAAGGTCCCCCCAAAAAACCCCAGAAAAATGAAAACTCAGCTTCACTCTGAGCATGAAGGAAGCATGTAAGAATTGGGGAAGCTCCCAGGTTCCCCTTCAGACCCCAGTGCTCAGTAGCCGAGCTCTGCTTTGGCTTCATTTGTGAGAGCAATAATTCATCTGTTTCAGCCAGTTCCACGGTCTTCCCTTTGGCCAGCTCTCCGGACACGCTTCCGGGTTTTTTTTTCTCCAACTTGGACATAAATGGAAGCAGGTGTGAGCCCCACGCTGGGCAGGATTTGACAGCAGCATGGATCTGGGAGTCTCTGGGGGGAGCTGCACCTCTAGTTTTCCATGACACGTAGGTGAACCGAACCACAAGCATGTCCGAGATCTGAGGAAGAGGAGCTGCCTTCGTGGAAGGAGGCCTGGCATCCAAGCAGGAAGCACAGGGGGGCACTGGGAGAGCCAGAGATCAGAGAGGAGCTCTGGCCTGGGAGAACAGTTTTATGCCTGACAAATGGAAATGGTGGCCTGAGATGAGTACCAGCCA
This sequence comes from Crocidura indochinensis, assembly GCA_004027635.1. NCBI lineage: Eukaryota > Metazoa > Chordata > Mammalia > Eulipotyphla > Soricidae > Crocidura > Crocidura indochinensis. The sequence continues at coordinate 3,328 of PVKC010041582.1, forward strand.
GGGAGAATTGAGCTAGAAGATGCCTCCAGAAGCTCAAGAGATCACAACCCCAGGACCCGTTCTTAGACAACAAACCAAAAATAGAATCTGTCCAGAAATGAGGCCCTTTGACGCACAGGCAGAAAGGAAATGAAACAAATGCAAAACTTTTTGGCTCCAACTTCCAACAGAAAGTTTCCTTTTTTTCCAGAGGGAACAAACAGCTATTTCAGGAAAAGAGACCTCAGGGAAAAGACCCGAAATCTAGCGTGGAGATTTCAAGGGGGATGCTTCCCGCCACCCATTGCTTTACTCACAGTAGGAAAAAAGCGGGAGCAAACGGATTGTTCAACAAGGGAAGAATTTTAAATGATTTAGCACATATTGATACAATGAAATATTAGACTCCCATTAAACAACACATTTCTAAAGAATGTTTTATGACATGAAAATGTTCACAATTTTGTATTTAAGTGGAAATGTAAGACATAAAAATCATATATACAATATGGCTTTAATTACATAAAAGAAACAAGGGCATAAAAAGAGGGACTGGATGTAAATAGAGCATCAAGGAACTTTAATTCTCCTATCTAGGTGTCTAGGAGTTCTCCTTTGTTTAACATTTTCTTTGTTTAAATTTTTTTAAATGATTCCCACCCACAACAACATGTGCTTTTCAATAAATTGAAGAAATAGGATTTGAGATACCCAGGAAAGGTTGATATGCCTGGAAATCAAGCCTGCAATGAAGGCCAAAGACAAGAGATGCCAACCCAGGAGGCAGGGGTCCCTCGTGGACCATCGCAACCCCCTCCCCAGGGCTATCTCCACCTGCACTTCCAGGAAGCCGCCTAGGCAGGCCGCTCAGCAGGCCTCAGGAATGTGCTTGTCTGGGCCATTTCCCTCCGGCCATGTGGGGAACATCACTCTCATATATCCAGAGTTGTACACGGGCCAAGTTCTGTCATTCTCTGTGGGCAGAATGGAGGGAGGGAGCTACGTGATGGCATGTAGGGAATCACTGATCCTGGCCTGTGCCCTGACATCTTAGCAGCTCTCAGAGGCACAAGTCCCAGCCCACTGCAGCTTTCTGCCCCTCAAGAATCTGCCTAACATTTGATAGGGATGGGGGTGTCTGCTGAGCTTCGGTTGCTTGAATCTGTGGTAGGAAAAGTCAACTCCTTTGCATTATAGTCTTTTATTTCATTTTTCTCTGGGCTGAAATCTTTCCTAGGGCTTGTTTATTTGAGATCTGTGATGTTTTTCTCTTGGGAAGGGAGCCCTCACCCTTACTGGAGGGAGAAAGAGGAATCTGGGCCCCCACTATTGGCAGCCTCTTCATAAACATGCATGCGTACATATCCATATGTCTACTAAACTGACATGTGTGTTTGACTCTTGAAACCTTGTATACTTTGTGAACCCAAAGTACCAGATTCTGGAAATTTATTGTGAGTGAATAATTGTCAGTAATTTATGAACCAATAGACTTTGTCAGATTATCAATTATAATTGAAAAAAGTGGAAATAAGCTAAATTCTAAATGTAAATTAAATGAATAATATGTTGACAAAATGGTAAACTATGAATCTGTTGAGAATGAAAAGGCTATTAAATGACATGAGATTATTCATGATAAATGAGGTAAATTTAAAAAAATAAGGATTTATAAAACATTGTGACATAAATTTTACATATATGTATATCTTATACATATATGATAGGACCACAAAAACCACATAGAACATGTGAGCTATATACCTTCCCACTTCACAAATGTAACCTGTAAACATTGACCTATTTTTTTAGCATCTTTTAAGTGGTTCTCGGGGATCCCAGGGTTCATTCTCAGTGCTACTCAACCAACTAGTCCAGATAGTTGAATGCAATGGTATGAGGATGAAGTGTTGTGTGGTCCCTAGGTATCAGGGACCACCAGGCCCACCCCAGTGAATTTTGTGCATGCACTCTAACTCCTATACCATCCTTTGGCCTTAAACATACACCTCTTGCAGAATCCAATAAAAAGAACATAGTTAAATTTCTTCCTATTCTAACATTGTTCCTCCCAAATGAAATTTGGTTTAAATGACAATGTTGGCTACTTTGGTGTCGATGGGCCAAAGGCTGAAAGAAGGAGTCCATTAGTCAAGCGCACTTAGCTGTCGGGCACTGGTCATTCTGCCACACTTACCTGTTTCGATCATTCCTTGAGTCAAACATCTGAGAGAGATGAGATACCAGGGACATTTCTCCCCCCCTTCTCTGTAAGCCCTGTATAAGGGAGTGTCATCCATACAGAATTTTCTCTTATAAGCTTCTCATTCCAAGTGCCTAAAACCACACTGTATCCTGCAGAATGATGATGACCTGCTGACAGCTGAGAATGGAGACCAGGGACAGGGAACTCAACTACAAAGGTGACATGCAACTTTTAATTTCTAACTCAAGAAAAACCAGAAAAAAGAAGCAGGAAGTCTTCTAAAAGAATCAGGAGTCTATGTCTCATTCAGATCTTGGCTAGACCTAAACAGGGTTCTTGACAGAGAATTGAAGACCTTTGGGGGGGAGCATGTCCTTGCTCCCTCCTTTTGCATCACAGCAATTACACTCACTGAAAAAAGTGTGCCAAATAACAAGACCTATGTAAATTTTCTAATCAAATCAATAAAAGTCTATGAAGAAATTAAACATAAATTTATTTTTTTCAAAGAGTAGCCAATGGAATTCTTTAGGGCAATCTCACCTATTGAGAACCCCTTGATCTTCTAAACTATTATTTATATATAAAAAAACTATAATTATCTTTTTGTACGTTCCTTGCTCTACCAATGAAAGATATCCTGATTCTTCCCAGAAATGGAGAGAAAGAAAACAGTTCAAGACCTCATAGGATGCCTTTTTTCTAGCAACCACAGACGTGAAGCTTAATGCCTCAAGAACATGAACTCTACCTTCTTTACTTATTACTTCACCATCACCTTCTTTCTATATTTATTTTTAGTTTTATTTATTAAGAACAAGTCATTTATTTCTGGAGAAGGTCTTCCAAGACACTTTGACTTATTATTATCTTAACTTCAGTTGGATGAGAGTTAACAATCCTTTTTAGTTATAGGCTAGCAGGAAAATATGAGCTTCATTTAGGCAAAGCTCTTTGGCTGTGACAACTTCTAGAACACAGTGACCCAGAGAAGGTCTGGAACTCCACTTAGGGGGCCATTAAGGCAGTTATTTTACTTGACACCTGGGTTTTTTTATCCCAAAGCAGCACAAAGAGAAGACAATTAGACACCACAACAGGACAAGATAAATTTTCTCTCTATATTGCTCTTCACCCAACACTCTTCTCATTGCCAGGAGGAGGCTCATAAATCACTGCTTGGTCATTCTTCATATGTTGCCCAGATTGGAGCTTATTTTTCCTGAGCCTCAACTTATTATACTGTACTGGACTATGTGGCCAAAACACGATATTGAAACCAGGCTCCTGCCTCAGAGCCTCGATGGTCACATGACTCAACTGTCATAGCTATGCCAAATGCCAACTACCCACTACACCCTTCCCTCATAAATGTCCTGGATCCTTCATCAAGATCACAGCCTGTTATACCTTTTGAGTGGCTCTTGTAGGTTTTAGGGGAAGCCTCGAGGAGTTCCATTCCCCTTACCAGGTTGGATTTACTTGAGAAATCTCAATCATAATATCTTTTCTAGTAATATTCTAAAGCAGGATAGAACCAGGTAGAAAAGTTTTGCTGAGGGAGATGCTTCTTGGTGCAGGTGAAAGGGGCTTGAATGTAGTAAGCATACATGGACCATGAACTTGAGTTTCTCATAGGGAAAAAGAACCATGCACCATATGCAAATTGATGAACTAGAGTGAGAAGGCAGTAGGCAGTCCTACAAAAGCAAAAGCCCCAGAGAAGGGGCTCATGGGAGATGAGACCTTACTATTCATTTCCTTATTATTTAGTTTGAAATAGAGGCAGGATCAAAGTTTCCCAATGCTGGTAATAATTATTATTGGTGAAACTTTAAATACACTACTGCCCCAATATTTAAAGAAAGTTGCGGTTTGGTTGTGTCTCCGGAAATTACAGAACAGAAAATAATTGGAAAGTGACAAATGGACCTGACTCTGTAAAAGAAAAAATAATAGCACTTGGAATTCTAAGAGTGGTCATGGAAATGATTTTGAAAAGATTATTTAATGGAAGCAGCAAGAAATCTGACAGAAATAAAAGGTAACCCATACATTTTTTTCTTTACAGAATCACTTAAAATGGAGCTTTAAAGATTCTTTCTGAGATATAAAAATAAGTATCAAGAATACAGTGTAGAGATGAAATGAAAACAGGAAAATGAGTAAACAATTATTCATTTGGACCATATTCCATTGTAGGGGTCTGTTAGGAATCCAATGAAGCTGCCTGCAAAGATATTTCTGTATTTTAAAACAAAACACCTAAAAATGAACAGCCTTATTTATTTGGTGGAAGACTGCCACCAAGACACATGTCTTGATGTCTGACAAGCAGCTCCGCAATGTCACCCTCTGTCAAACCCTACACAACTCACATCCTGAACTTTCTGGGTACTGAGAAACATCTAGCTATAGTAGATGTTTATTTTTATTCTTACTACAAGGCCAGAAAAGAAGTGGAGTATTGCTGAGGGCCATGCCAATCCATGGTCCTGATACAGTAAGTAAAAAACAAAAACAAAAACAAAATAAAACAAAAAATCCCCAAAATAACCAATATGGATCACAGTGCTTAAAGAATGTCAATGATCGCATCCACAGGCACATTTACCAAGCACCTTCTGTGTCAGGTGGAGTGTCAGGGGGATATAACTGTATTACCAAGACAATACAATAAAGGAGTCAATAATACAGCTGTATGATGGATATTGGACATGGACTCCAGTTCTGTATCACCAACTAATTTTTTGTCGAGGTGAGCATGAAGGGTTGATATGATGGTCATTAAAAACTGTCAAATTCAGGCAAAGAAGCCTCCTGAGGAAGGAATAAAGAGCAGAACCCCAAAAAAGCACATTAACTTATCACTGATCCTGGCTCCTCACATCTGTAGCCCTCTCTCAAGCACAGGTGGTGGGGACTATTCTGAATATTGTATGTTCCAAGGCTCTTTCTGTGTTTGGGATCTTAGAAATTTGCCAAAGTCACTAGTAAGCAGAAGCACTCTAATTCAAACCCACATCCAATCCAGTTCACAGCCTTATGCCCTGTGCTTTGTGCTGAGAAATAGCTTGATTGGATCAAGGAAGATGAAGGTAGGAAGCACCTTTCAGGTAGCATTTGGTGTCTCAGCAGGCGTCAGCCTGATTAGCTGAGATCCTTTCTGAGGCAAGGTCAGTGTCTCTCTTGGAAAACTGATGTGGGGATAAACCGGATTGCCTAAAACATAGGGGCTATTGCCAAAGTTCTGACTCCACTCAGCCTGTTGTGGGATTTTCCTAGGTGCAAACTCAGAGACAAGAACTCACCACTCTCAGCAGAGAAGGGAGAGCAGGAACTATTGTGAGAAGAGCTCAGAAGACTGAAGCAGAGAAGGCAGTGAGTTCAAGAAGAGCTGTGATGCCCAGGGGATGTCTCTGTAGAACTGTGTAGAGCAGATGCCTACACTGCAGCTTATGATCTGAGCTGAGAAGAGAATGGACACTATCTGCTTGGCTCAAGGCTTGGGAGGGGACCCTCCAGGAGATCATTTCAGAGACCAAGACAACGTAGAGAAGGTCCCAGAGAACAAACAGCAGAGAATAAACAGCATCGCATCTTCAGGGAGGGTTTTTTATATCCCCTCCATATTACAGCCCTAGAGTGTGAGGGAAGTGTCCGTCTCTGTTATTAGATGGTAACGTCTGCTAGCAGGACCTGGTCACAGGTCCTGTGGTCACACTTAGTTCCCAGCTACAATGGAGATTACTCCAGAAGCATGCATCCAGAATCACTATCTCAGGTGGTCCTACAGATCGTACAGTGGGAAACTAGGCCCAGAATCTCTGAGGAATGCATGAAGAACAGAGAAAGCAAGATGTAGGAACAAACATGTGATCCGTGACATGGGAAGGAGCTTGGTTATAAATGCCAGTCACATTATTTAGACATCTCAGATAAAAAAGAACAGAGATGTCTGTTTCCATCTCTTTGTCTATAAAATAGAAATAAAAGCCCCCACCCACCCATGACTGATTTCTATAAGAATTAAATAAGAGCATATGAAAGAGAGAAATACAGTACAGGGTGCCTGGGAAATGCCTCATCTTTCCTCGTCTTCTCAGAAGACTGAAATCAATTATACTGGTGAAGGGTGGAGAACATTTGATGATTGAACCCCAACTATGAACATTTTTGTAACCACGGTGCTTACATAGAATATTATTATTAAAAAAAAAAAGAAAAAAAGACTAATCTGTTCAGTTGTTGGTTTTGACAAACCAGTCTATCCAACTAAAAATAATGTGGTTATATGCAATGCACACCTCTGCTCTAAATGGACCCTGTACTTTTTCTTTCTGATGATTTTTTCATTTTTATTTTTTTTAAATTTTTATTGTGACTGAAGTTCATTACACAGAATTATTTACAGTACATAGTGACAATGAATGAAGGGCATTCCCACCACCAATGCTGTCCTCTCTCCACTCCTGTTCCAGCATGTCTCCCATATCTCCCTCCTTTACCCCCCCCACCCCCAATAATACTAGTGTAACTAATTGGTCTCCACTTTACAGCTTGTTGTAGGTTGGGTATCTATTCTGTTGTCATTGACTTTGGGTTTGATGTTCCAGTCTACATTTATTTACACTACATGTTCATATGACTGGTCCTGGTATCATCCTTTTCCCTCTCAATTTATGAGGCTGAATGATTCAAGTTATGCTATTCTGATGGCGATAAAAAGGTTAAGGAAAAGAGAAGGAAAATTTGGTATCAACTACTAAAAAATATCACTGAATAATATTCACAAGAGTGAAAAAAGAAAAAAAGTGGAAGAAAAAAGAGGAAGAAAATAATATAAAAATAAACAAACAAACAAAAAAAAACAGAAAAAGGATGCTGGAGTGGCAGGGTTTGGTGTTACCCCACTTTTTTTTTGTATTTTTTTAAGGCCCCATAATTTGGACTTTGCTCACCCTTCTAGCTGCATTGTACAATGATCATCAGGGTGGTGTAGACACCACACCCCAGGAAACAGATCAGATTGATCTGACCCTTTAGATGCTGACTTCCTTTATGAGGAAACGTTGATTTATTGGCTATTTGTGATTCTAGGAAAGAGGCTTTCTTTCTTAGAAGTAAATGCTCAAGGAGGGTGGGGGAAGAGAGACAATACTAAGAAAAAGATTTAAAACCAACAGTCTGAGATTTTTAACAAATTAATTTGGTAAGGGTAGGAGGGGGATGAGCTAAACCCAGCTGTGCTCAGGGATTATTCCTGACTCTGCTCAGAGATCAGTCCAAACAGGGCTCAAGGGACAATATGTGCTGTTCAGGATCAAATCCAGGTCAGCTCCGAAACAGGCAAGCTCTTGAGCCTGTGTTACCTCTCAGACCCCTACATTATTCTTACTCACTGTTACCATCTCATCTTGTCTGACTCACTGGCAATCAGAATGAATTTGAGGTTAGAGGGATGACCATAATGGTGTCAAGGGGTGAGTACCGGAGTAGAAAGTAATAGGCTCACCACACGAGACCTTCAAGAATTCTTGGGGGTCAGTAGATCATTAAGGACATAATGTCTCCTTTTTGCTTCTCCCAACTCCCTAGAGAGTTCACTCCCTTTGATTACATTTCACTTATTCACCTAGTTTAGCTTAAGTGTTGGGCAGGTTTTTTTTTTGTTTGTTTGTTGTTTTGCCTTCGTTTAAAATGAGTGACTGAGTACTTAAGAAAATTGTATTCATGAACAAAGCTTTACTTGTTTGCAAGATGGGTTGGCTTAATCTCATGAAGAAAACTTGTTTAGAATTATAGTAAGATTTAAAAAAAATGGGTCCTGGGACCAAAGAGAGTACAGGGAGTGTGGCGTTTGTATGCAGCTTACTTGGGTTCAATCTTACATACCACATATGGTCCCCAAACTTCACCAAGAATGAATGAAGAGTCAGGAGTAGCATAGCCTGATGTGGCCCTAAAACATTCCTAAAACATTGTTTCTATAAATATTCATTGCATTGAATCCTGGTCTGGGTCATAAGGACCTATTAGCATAACCCAAGAGAAAACCAGAAACCCACCCCCAGAAAATACTACTCGGGACAGTAAGCAGCTTAGCAAGGAGGCACTCAATTCATGCCACACAAGTATCTTTTGTGTCATTCTGTGAGGTCTCATCAAGTTCAGATGATGCTTATAAATCAAGTTCACTCTCCATTTCCCTCAAGACATTTGGTGTATGAATTCAGAGGCAAGCAATAGATATTAGTGGGTGGCTTTGTGTGCAAAAAAAAAAAAAAGAATTTTGCTGTTAAATAATGAAAGTTTAGGGGCTAGAAAATAGCTACATTGCTCTCGGCCGTAGCGCCATCTTCCTCGAAGCCTCCGCACCATGCGAGCTAAGTGGAGGAAGAAGCGAATGCGTAGGCTGAAGCGCAAAAGACGAAAGATGAGGCAGAGGTCCAAGTAAACTTCCAGACTCGTGCACCGTGCATGGAGGCCACAAGGAGCAGAAGCAAGAAAGGACTTGATGGGAGGCCCGGGGATTTCGGTACCACAACTAAAACCCAGCCGGCATGCGCTCTCCAATTCATCACCGCTGCATCTGGGATCTGAAACATCTG
>PVKC010041583.1:0-12117 GCA_004027635.1 Crocidura indochinensis
TGTATCTGGGGCCTGGGAGATAGCATGGAGGTAAGGCGTTTGCCTTTCATGCAAAAGGTCATCGGTTTGAATCCCTGTGCCCCATATGGTCCCCCGTGCCTGCCAGGAGCAATTTCTGAGCATGGAGCCAGGAGTAACCCCTGAGCACTGTGGCCCAAAAACCAAAAAAACAAAACAAAACAAAAAATTGTATCAGTCACCTCACTTTATCTCAACCGAAGAATGTTCTGACTGCTCTGGGGCTAGGGGTGCCAGGCTGCTCTGTTAGGACTCGTCACGTGTGTTATACCAAGAATGTGCTCAGCATTCATCTCTTAAGAATTCAAAATTACAGACTAGAGGGGATCTTTGAGGTGGGAATCCCAGCCCTGTCAGGAGGGTTCCAAGTGCAGATCCAGGAGCCGCCTCCTCCTCCCAGCAGCAGGGCGTTTGCCTTGCCTATGTCAACCCTAGATAGACCTGGGTTCGATTCCTGGCATCCCATATGATCCCCTGAGCCTGCCAGGAGCGATTTCTGAGCACAAAGCCAGGAGAGACCCCTGAGCACTGCTGGATGTGCCACCTCTAAAAAAAAAAGTTTGATTTTGTGTTGAGGTCCCAACACTAGCCCCTAGGCAGTCATGACTAACCTTTTTGAGCCAGAGTGCCCAAACTGCCGCACAATGCCCAATGGTCAATCTGGCCCTGTTGCCAGGTGAGCTGCAAAGCAGACACTGGCACACTCGCCTCCCGTCGCGACACATATCTTAATTGTGGACCCCTTCCCGCATGCCAGCTCTAAGGCCTTCGTGTGTCACTGCTGGCACGCATGCCATAGATTCGTCATTGAGGCCCTAAGGCCTAGGCTTTGAACAAGGAACCCTATTACTGAACCACACACTACTGCATACTTTGCTCTGGCAGTCAGTTGAGATTTCTTGTCTCCTTTTTTTGTTTTTTGGGCCACACATGGCAATGTTCAGGGCCTACTCCTGTCTCTGCATTCAGGGTCACTCCTGAAGGGCTCGGGGGTCCACATGGGATGATAGGGACAGAACTCGGGCAAGCTGATTGCAAGGCAAATGCCCTCCTCGGTGTACTATGGCTCCATCCAGCCCCAGTTAGTGAGGTTTCTATTTTCTTTTTGTTTCTTTGGCTGTACCCAGCAATGCTCAGAGCATCCTGGCTCTGTGCTCAGAAATGATCTTGGTAGGGTTGGGAAACTATGGGATGCCGGAGATAGAACCTGGGTCAGCTGCGTGCAAGGCAAACACCCTTCTGCTGTGTTTTCGCTTTAGCCCAGTTAGTGAGATTTCTAACAGACCAATGAAATGCTATATATTTTTTTTTGGGTCACACCTGGCAGCACTCAGGGGTTACTCCTAGCTCTCTGCACTCAGAAATCGCTCTGGCAAGCATGCGGGACCCATATGGGATGCTGGGATTCAAACCACAGTCCATCCCGGTTCATCTCTTTGCAAGGCAAACACCCTACCATTGTGTTATCTCTCCGATCCACTATTTTAAAGTTGTTTTTTTTGATTTTTGGTTTTTGGGCCACACCCTGCAGTGCTCAGGGGTTACTGTCTGCTAGAAATAGCTCCTGGCAGGCACGGGGGACCAAATGGGACACCGGGATTCGAACCAACCACCTTTGGTCCTGGATCAGCTGCTTGCAATGCAAACACCGCTATGCTATCTCTCCAGGCCCTATGTTGGGGCTGCATGTTGCTGCACTCTGCAGCTATAACAGATTAAATACTTGGCTAGCTGGGATGTCAGGAAAGGTAGTGGTACTTATGATGGGGTGGGATCCTAAAACTACCTAGGGATGAGGATCAAACTAAGGTCCCTCCTACATCCAGAGCCCTTTGAACCATCTCCCCACCTGTGAGTGACAGCACCCAATTCTTTAATGGTAATTTATAAGTAATTCCAACATTACTTTGTTTAGTACAATCATGATTAAAAAGTAGATTAGAGGGGCAGGAGTCGTGGGCATCTGCTTTGCCCACGCAAGCCTAGGATGGACCGGGGTTCAATGCCCCGGTGTCCAATATGGTCTCCCCAAGCCAGGAGTGATTTCTGAGAGCATAGCCAGGAGTAACCCATGAGCATCACTGGGTGTGTGGCCCCTCCCCCGAAAAAAAACAAAAAAAAAACAAAAAAAAAAGTAGATTAGCAACATTTACATAAAATACATGAAAAACAACCATATTAGACAGAAGTCACCAAACCAACTTAAATTTTGGAAGCAAAGGCAAGAAACAGCAAAAACTTCAGGACACCAAAGGAAGGTGCAGGGGATCAGAGTTCAGCAAGTAAAGTCAGGCAACAGCAACAGAGATGTGTTTATGAAAAAAATGACAAGACGTGTGACTTACACACACTCTAGATGTTCACTATGTTTGATGGTAAAAAAAAAATTTATGTTTTATCTTAACCTTCCTGTGTATTTTTAGAGATTGACAAAATAAACTGAGAGCCACTGACTATAGATGTCTTGGGGTAGGGCAGGAATAAAAAATTCCACACCAGAGTTATTTATAGTAGGGTTTAAGGATTTTGCCTAAAGGGGGAAATGTAGAAGGAACAAAACTTAAAGGATATGGTGACACATCTACAGTACAGGAACAGCAATGCCACTCACGGATCATCCAAGCTGCACTCTCAGTGGTGCTCAAGACAGGCTGGCGTGTCTATGTTCCTGTCTCCATGTAAACCAGATGTGAGGGGCCAGGGCACAGCACAGCAGGGAGGGCATTTGCCTTGTACTTGGCCAGCCAATTTTGGCCAACCAATCTGGGCCCCCCAGAACCATCAGAAGTAATTCCTGAATGTGAGCCATGAGTAATCCCTGAGCACTGCTGAGTGTGGCCCAACCCCTACCCTGCCCCAAATTCCCCCCAAAATTTGGGTCTGAGATCACTCTAGCTAGAGGTCAGAGCGCATTCATCTGAGGTTAAAGCGGTTCTGAGCGGATGTGGATGTGCATACCAACACCTGCTGAGCCCTGGCTGAGGGCTTCTGTGGGGTCCAGTGATACTCAGGAACTAGGGAAGTAGGTGGGTCTGCTTGGTTATAAGTACATATACAGGCCTCTAACTGCCCCATGTTTCGTTTAAAATGAATGGAATGCAACTTAGCAACGTGAACGTGACAATTACGTTTATGACCGAAGGAAACTTGGGAATCAAGGGCTTTTAAGAAACCAACCTTCAATGGTCACCTCAACTTCAGGGTCCTCACTTGTTTCTGAAGGGACATGCTGAGTAGAATCTTGAAAAAAATAAAATCCTAAAATGACATTCATTGTAAAGCACTTTCTGAATGTTCCAACATTTTATTGATTTGATAGTTTTACTGGCAGTTTAACTCATCTCATGTTTATTAAACGAAAATTACATTAACTTTAATGTGTTCTTATTTTTAAAAGAATAAGATTTTAACAAAATCACAATGCTTTTCGGCTGTAACAAGAGATGCCAGGTCCACTATTTTCCTGAGAGTCCAGGGGCAGGGGGCAGTTTCTATCAGAGGTTTTCAACCTCTGTGCACCCACACCTGAAGACCACAGATCTATAGTGGTAAATAAAATCAAAATCAGTATTTTAAAAACTGAGGTCTTGGGCAGAGACTCTTAATACAGCCGGGAGGGTGCTTGCCTGGTACATGGCTGTGCAGGCTTCAGGCCCCAACACCCCGAAGCCTGCCAACTGTGGTCCCAAACACAAAAACAAAAGGTGGTAATATTGAGGCAATGGCTACTACAATAACTGTGAGTAGAGCTATAGTCTGGTGGCGCATGAACGTTTGTGCTACTATAGAACAAATGTGCACCACCATGTGAGTGCTTGGAAGGCAGCAGGAGAAAGGCTTTGTTCCCCTTTTGCAAAGGTTGAGAGATTAATTGATTTTGCCACAAGCTGTTTGCTTGTTAGTAAGAAATAAGGACCAGGACCCAAGTTCAAGCTACTTCTGTTCACACTGCAAAAGTGACAATAAACATGTTCTCAACATGAAAGTAGTTTGAGCCTGACAATGAACTAGACCTGGGACACTGAGGAAACCCGCAGTATGAGCTTGTATTTCCAACTACCCAGAAGACTTAGAGAAGAGCCATCTAATCACCCCCGACCTAGGAAAATATAAAAAAGCCACTCCCACTATCTTCTCTGAGAGGATCTCAAAAAGAAACGGAGGATCACTTTCAATGAACATTCAGTATTTTTTGCAAGAATGTCTTCTAGTTAGAAGCCCAAATCGTAAAACCGAATGTGTTAATGTGAGCTCATAATCCAGAGATCACCCTCCACTTAAAGAGGGCAAAAGAATTGTTTTAAAATAATATAAGGGGCCAGTGGGTAGGGTGTTTGCCTTGCATGAGGCTGACTCAGGTTCAATCCCTGAATCCTACATGGTACCCTGAGCCCCATTCAAGAGGAAACCTTGAGTGCAGAGGCAAAAATCAGCTCTGAGCACTAAGAGTTGTGGTCCCAACCACCTCCCACCCCCCAATAAATGTATAAAACAAGGGGCTTTACAGGAGGTACGGAGTTTTTGCTTTGCACAAGGCTGACCTGGGTTCAATCCCTGACACTCATAGGGTAGACGGAGCCTACCAGGAGCAATGACTAGCCCTAAACAAAGAGCCAAAAGTAAACCTTAGTATGGCCGGGTATGAGCTCAAAATCAAAATTAAAAAGAAGTTAAAAAGAAAAAAAAATTCTAGACACACTAGGAAAGACTGCAGGCAAGCAGTACAGAAGGGAACTGGGGGAGGCAGTGTTCGGGATCAGGACACCTTTAAATACAACCCACACTTCCCTCTCTCTCACTTGCCGTAACAGTCATGGCAGTGAAAGAGTTGTACTGTGTATCTGGGCTCAAAGAGAAAACCCTACTGGCTCAAAACAATCATCTTCTTTCTTTCCAATGAGGTGGCTTTAGATAATATTCTCTGTCAAAGAACAAACACAATTAAGACATCAATCCCTTTATTTCTAACCTTCAGTTGGGACTTCCATCTCTGTTCCTTCATTGCCCTCAGAAGTATGATGGCTCCCTAAAAAGAAATAAGCAACATATAATAAGCTGGTAAAAAAAAAATGAAAAACATAACACTTGTATTTAAAGAAGTGAAACTACGTAACGAAGCCAACAATTTTAGATTTTATATAACAAAAACAAACTGATTCTTTAACTCCTTAATTAACTCAATGTAATCTAATAAGGATTAAAAAAAAAACAACACTTGTATTTAAAAAATTAAAAGCTTGGAAAGTCATTTAAAAATACACACAAAGGCTAATCCTAAGCATTTTGGGGATTTACTATTCAATATTACAACTCCACAGCATAATTACTAATACTGAAATTATTGCTTCAAACTACCAAGATCATCTGCCAGTATGTCACACACAGAACTACCCAAGCTGACTCATTCTTTGTCCCCAGACTCGAAGACATCGAGATTCAACAGGTTTAAGTAAGCTCTGCTGTCGAATGGCCCTGGCTTCCCTATTCACTACGGTGGAAGAGAAGAAAACGCAAGCCCCAGAATTCAGTTAAAAATCATATGTAAGGGGAAACTCAGAAATTAAGACATAAACTACCTTTAATCTCAAAAGCATTTTAATTCAGATATTATCTGCCTGCTTCTAAGAACTGGAACATATAAAGCAACATGCCATGTTAGACAGTCACAAATCAAGCATGATATTCCTGCTAGAGCAGACGTGCACTCAGGAACTGGAACAAGGGGACCAGAAACACCAGCGAGTCACTGAGCAGCCAGGTCAGAAACAGTCTCTAAGGTCTCTATGTGTCTTTAAAAACCTCGCAATTACTAAAATGGACAAAGCTGAAAAATCATTGTCTTAAGCCTACACCGCCTGTGAGTACAAATAAACTGAGACGCAGAACTGGGTCCACTTTGTCATCTATGGCAATTCAATTTTAAAGCTGCCGAAGACACATTAAGTCTTTCGTTTCTTCTCTCTCAATTTTCAGAGTATTGATTACAATTTCAAATACGACCATTAACTACTGCTCTGAGTTTAAAATGCCACATCAGGGTCAAATAGATTTAGTTTTCAAGTTCTAACTTAATGATGCTGAGGTTGGCTTGGGGTTTTTCTTTCTGGTAGTTTGTTTGGGAACTACACCTGGCAGTGCTCAGGGCTTACCCTTGACTCTGCACTTAGGGGATCGCGCCTGGCAAGGCTGTAGTAGTGCCAGGGACAAAACCCAAGCCAGCCACATACCAGGCAAGAGCCCTACCCTCTGTCCTGTCTCTCTGGCCCATCCTGGGATTCCTTGTCACTTACTTCAGCTTCTAAAATCTCACCTGAGCCCAAAATGTTATTAAGCCAACCTACAGTCATGAGTTAACATTTTTCTCAACATAACACTCTCCTCCCCAGCTTTTTTAACCCTAATTTTTGGATTCATAGGACCTTAGGAGCAGAAGCTGTAGGACAGGAGGATCATGGTCCAAAGAGAAAAGGGCATATAGGAGTAGAAACAGCTAAGGTGCTCCCTGTTAGTTAACCCAACAGAGGGGCTCAGACCTTTTGGGTTGCGGTTGTCCTTTTAAAGTCTGCTATAAACACGGCATGGAAAAGTAAAACAAGAGCATATACCTTGTGCGTCCGCTGTCAGAAAAGAAAGAATCATACATACAAAGAAAGAGTCTCTGGCCACCAAGTTAGGGAACGCGAAAATGAAAAACTTCCCTAAAGGGGTCAATTTATAAACATAAGGACTGACAAAGCCACTGCCCATTCTCTCTGAAGCTGAAATACCAGCATGATCGCCTGCCTGGCTACCGACATCCCTAAGCAGACATAGCAGCCTCACTGACTGTTCTGAGATAAGGTAGAAATGTGTACTTTACCTGCAATGAGAAAGTGTGTCATGTACCCATTTCGAGATTCATTACTAGATTCACAAAAGGGAAAATTGGTTTTGAAAAGTTGTTGCTTTGTGAAGTTCATTTATGCTTTAAAAAAAAAAAAAAAACACAAAAAAAAACAAAAACACAAAAGGCCAATACATTTTTTTTCCTTTTCCATTTAGAAAAGCAAATAAAACAGATAGATATAAATATTTAAAACAGTCTTGTCCAGTCTAAAGGAACATTCAATCAGAACAGCACGCTGGGAGAACGAAGTGAAAAGGTTTTATATACCTTGCAAAGACTTCGAAAGGGGAAGTTTGTCATCAACATCATCAGTTTCAGAAGGGCCTGCTTTGGGATACAAAAATAACACTTCAAAAGTCATCCCCAAAATGTATTTTTTGGGTCACTTTAGTTAACAGATCTGGCTGAGTGAGAACAGAGAAACAGATATCCTTCTCATTTAACAACAATTTAAAAAAATGAATTAAAAAAAAAAGAGGCAAAACTCAACAGGAAAAAGAAAAAGGACAAAATAGAGTAGAGACTTCAACACATGGTCTTGAATGAATGCAAAGCATGAGTAGAAAACTGGAAGGCACAGACAAAAGAATATTTAAAAAAAAAATGACTTAACAGAGAAGTGGCTGGTGATGGTCTGTCTGGAGAAGAGACAGGTTATTTCCAACTGTGAAAAGTTCATCCTAATGCTTCTGTAAGTGCAGCTTTTATCTTACAAAGAGCAGAGGTCCTTTCCTCCACAAATATTTGCTTTATCTCTTATCACACTGAAGAAAAACACAGACCCGACAGTTACATTTTCCTGAAGTTCTCTAGTCAAATGGGAAGCTACCAGAGCTCACACCCCTCCAGGACTGAAACAACCAACCAACCAACCAACCAACCAACCATGCGGGAGCCACCAGGTTCTCGCAGCCTCAATCTGTTTACACCAGGACAAGCTGAGAGAACTAAACTGTCAGAACCCAGCAGAATCTTTTTGACAAAGCATTGATAGGAACTGTCAAGAGGTTCAACAATAAAAAGCACCAGATTTAAAACAGAGAGCAAAGCACTGTTTTTTTTTTCCCCTGTCCCCACAGCACTGTTTTTAATGCATAGATAGGATGAGCAAAATATCACTTCTATTCTATAGCTTCAACTTCTAAAACCTTGGGTAGAAAATCACAGGAATAAGCACTGGCTTTATAAACAACAGATACTACATCCCAGGAAGCACCAATTTTACAAATTTCACCAATTTGGAATCTCAACTAATAAAGAGCAAGAAAGAGGCTGCATGAATGAGATGTGAATTCGACCTGTGACCAGGTCAGTAATGGGAAAACACTAACATGGATCCCAGGGCAGGGACTGACCTCCAAGGAGATTGGCACCCTAGGGTCAGGCTATGTGACATGCCAGGGTATGGCTGGCTTCCTGAGACAGGCCGCAGGGTTTCTCAATATTACCCCACGAGGGCAATACTGTGTGCCTTACATATGATCAACCCAGGTTCCATCCCCAGGGCCACATACCAACCCATTAGGAGTGATACGAGTGCAGAGCCAGGAGGAGTAAGCCCTGAGCACAGTCAGGTGTGACCCCCACCACCATCAAAAAAGGAGAGGAAAGCATGTATTTCATAATGAATCTCTGGCCAGATCCCATTTCAATGTGGTTGGTCCACATCTGGAAGTGTTCTGGGGAACCCTGTGGGGTGCCAGGGATGGAACCTGAAATGGCTGTATGCAAGTCAAGTGCCTTGCTCCCTGTACCATCTTTCCCAGCCTCAGGATTTTCTTTCTTTTTTCTTTTTTTGGTGGTTTTTGGGTCACACCCGGCAGTGCTCAGGGGTTACTCCTGGCTCCATGCTCAGAAATTGCTCCTGGCAGGCACGGGGGATCATATGGGGCACCGGGATTCGAACCGATGACCTTTTGCATGAAAGGCAAACGCCTTACCTCCATGCTATCTCCCGGGCCCCATTGACCATGAATTTTTAATTACTAGATTCCAGTGATTTACTAAAGTTACTTGTGAGCAAGCAGAAAGTGTTTTGTTTTGTTTTTTTAGGGGCTGGAGCAATAGTATAGCAGGAGGGCATTTACCCTACAAGTAGCCAACTTGGGAACCCATATGGTGTCCCAAGCACTGCTGGGGATGGCCCAAAATCAAAACCAATTTTTAGAGAAGATTCACGCTTTGTAAACCAATATTGACTCACTGGGTGCAGTTTCTATGAATCAGTTATCTTAAGTTGCATTACTACTGAGTTTAGGTATTCCAAGTGATCACTGACGTGATAAGAGACATTTGTTAAACTCAACCAACCAAAGAACCTTTATCTGTGAAGTTACAGGGGCCTGGAGCTTCTTACTTCCTGTTTTTGTTTTGTTTGTTTTGGGACCACATCTGGTGATGCTCAGTGGTTACTCCGGCTATGAGCTCAGAAATCATGCCTGGCTTGGGGGACCATATGGGAAACCAGGGGATTGAACCATGGTCCTTCCTAAGCTAGTGCGAGCCTTAAGCCCTGCACCACCACCCTGACCCTATGATACTGTTCTTGAACTACCTGGCAGATGGAACCTGTAGAGCAACTGCTCTAGTGATGCTCTTAGAAAAAAAAAAAAGCTTCAAAGACACCATTCCAGAGATGGGAAGGACAGCACAAAGAAGGGTGTCATCTTCCCATTATTGGTGGCTACTCTCAGGCGTGACTCCAGGATGTCCCTCCTCCCTCATAAAGGTCCGTCCTAGGTTAGCACGTGCAAGGCAAATGTCCTATCGCTTGCGCCACCACTCCAGCTCTTGAAATTGCTAATCTTATTATTTCATTTGGATCACACTTAAATTCTCTTAACAAATCACTACACTTTCTAATGATCCAGGGGAAAAAGCTGCATCTTATTTTACAACATACACATAAGCATCCATTTTACTCAACCCAAGATCAGCAGCAAGAGTCAACAATATGCTAGCAGACCCTCAGCCCTTGTGACTGGCAAACACAGCCACCCCAAGAAAGAAACTAACTACAGCATATGACTATGCTAGGTCATCAGTACAAGGGCAGTCCTGAGTCTCCATGTGACACAGGAGCCAGTCAATCTTGCCCTCTTAGGCAGGATGTTTGACGCCACTGGAGAACATGCACTCTAGGGTGTCAGGGAGACATATTCATGCTTCCCTGCAGTGGACGGATACAAATATTACAAAGGATGGACCTCAGTTTCCAGGAGACGCAGTCAGGAGGAGCAGCAGTAAATCGAGGATTCAAGCGAGCACAAGATAAGGAAGTATGGGGCCAGAGAGACAGTACAAGGAGGGCACTTGCTTTGCAGGTGGCAGACAGAGATTCGATCTCCAGCACATGTGGTCCCGAGCAAGGAAGGATTGATCCTTAAACAAAAAACGTCAGGAGTAAAGCCAGAGGACAACCAGCTATGGCCCCAACTCCCCCAAAATAGGGGAGGGAGCTGGAAGGGGAAGGCAAATGTTGGATCCATAAACCAGGATAGGGGCACACCTACGGTTTAAACGTTTTGTTTTAAAAGGACTCTTTTGCCTGTATACCAGTACAGCAACACACAAAAAGAGGCTGACCTACTGCATTTTACTCAAGGTTCATGCTTTTTTTTTTGTTGTTGTTGTTCATTTGTTTATTTTTTAGTTTTTGGGTCACACCAGGGGTTACTCTTGGCTTTGCGCTCAGAAATCGCTCCTGCCAGGCTCAGGGGACCATATGGGATGCCAGGAATCGAACCATCCGTCCAGCGTAGGCTTTGTGCAAGGCAAATGCCATATCATTGTGCTATCTCTCCGGCCCCAAGGTTCATGTTTAAAGAGGACTCTTGGCTAGCCAAGGGGATGGCTGCTGGCAACCACCAACTTGATAAGGACTGCACCAAAGCAGTCAGGACACAAGCTTTCTATGTGTGGGAATTTGAGTTCAATGTCCAGTTTATCACCCTGGTCCCGGCCTTTTAACTCAACTGTTGGGCTTGGTTGGCTGAGCATTAAAAGGACTGCACCCGGGGCCCGGGAGATAGCATGGAGGTAAGGCGTTTGCCTTTCATGCAAAAGGTCATCGGTTCGAATCCCGGTGCCCCATATGGTCCCCCGTGCCTGCCAGGAGCAATTTCTGAGCATGGAGCCAGGAGTAACCCCTGAGCACTGCCGGGTGTGACCCAAAAACCAAAAACCAAAAAAAAAAAAAAGGACTGCACCCTAAACATAAATAAGAACCAAACAAATCTGGGTTTTATCCTACGAGAACCAACTGGGGAAGGGGCCTCCAGCATGCAAGCAGCAGAGAGGCCAGCACACAGGTATTCTGGAGGTCTTGGTACTGGCATCACCGAAGAACAAGAAGACAGAATTGTCAGGATGTTAAGAACAGATCCACCAAATACAAGTAACCTCTTTGAAAAGTCCATCTATGTGGGCAAAGCCAAACTGTGTACTTGAGGGGCTGGAGTGGTAGCACAGTGGTAGGGTGTTTTCCTTGTACGGCAGAATGGACCTGGGTTTGGTCCCCAGCATCCTAAATGGTCCCCCATGCCCGCCAGGAGTAGCCAAAAAAACCTCAAACTGTGCACTTAGACACAGAAATGAGATGGGGGAGGGGGGCGTGGGACTCAAAAAATACTTCAAATGAAATGCAAATAAACCTAAAGGAACATTTGTGGAAAACACCAGGCTCTGCATGCAGGAAGGCGAGACTCGCTGAAACCTGGTGGGCAGGAAAAATAAAATCCACCTGCTAATACATGCTCACATGCCACTGACACAGGCTACACAGATGTGTGGCACCTTTAATGACTTACCGTTCACTAGGAAGGAAGTCTACCTGGCAAACACAAATCAGCACCTACTCGGCCCAGCATTCACCACATGCTGCTGACAAGGGTACAGAGTTGCAAGGGGACATGCAAGAGCTCAAAGAGCCAAAGCAGCTCACTGAGAAAATAGGCCTAGCAGGCTGGGCCAGACCTGGCTCAAGTCACGCTCCCAGCTTGGTCATTTCTGTGGTTTTTGGGTCACACCCAGCAGTGCTCAGGGATTACTCCTGGCTCCATGCTCAGAAATTGCCCCTGGCAGGCACGGGGGACCATATGGGATGCCGGGATTTGAACCGATCACCTGCATGAAAAGCAAACGCCTTACCTCCTCTCCATGCTATCTCTCTGGCTCCATTGGCTATTTCTTACCAAGTTAAAAACCTACCATCT
>PVKC010041584.1:0-12119 GCA_004027635.1 Crocidura indochinensis
AGGGAGAGAGAGAGGGAGAGAAAGAGAGAGAGAGAGAGAGAGAGAGAGAGAGAGAGAGAGAGAGAAGAGAGGTCTGTGCAACCCCAGGAGAGAAACAGCTGCAAAAGAGGGTTACCAAATCTTAATGGAAAACTCTGAATTAGGATTTAATTTGGTAAGGTAACTCATTTATCAGTTTTGTTATTAATGACTCTTTTTACGTTTTTATAGAGGAATTTTGTTATGTAACATAACTCCGGTTCCTAAGGTTTTTTGGAAGGGACATTGGCAAATCTCACAAGGAAGAAAAGGCAAACTTGAATACTATTCTGTTTCACTTTGCCTAAGATTTCAATTGACTATTTGAAAAAGATATGGCAATTTAAAATTTTATAGCAGTTCTTTAAAACAGTGGTCAGGGGATTGTATGGAGACTCCAGGATTGAACTGAAGTCAGCCATGTGTGACAAAATTTCCTTACCACCTGAACAGCCTTCCCCATTTAAGATTATATATTTGGTTGATATTATGTTTCTATTGGTTGTTGTTAGTTTTATAAAGCAAAGAACAATAGATTGGGTTACTTATTCCTAGGAACTAGA
Source organism: Crocidura indochinensis (assembly GCA_004027635.1). NCBI lineage: Eukaryota > Metazoa > Chordata > Mammalia > Eulipotyphla > Soricidae > Crocidura > Crocidura indochinensis. The sequence continues at coordinate 582 of PVKC010041584.1, forward strand.
AGTTCAATATCAAGTTGTAGCTGAGGTGATTTCATCTGAGATTTCTTTTTTGGAGGTCAAGCTATTTCTTGTGTCCTCATACATCATCCTCACTGGGTGTATCTGTGCTTTAATCTCATGTTATAATTACAGTATATAAATCATAATAATAAATCCATCATAATATATTTCTTCTAAAGAACCCTTTAAAAACTTTATCTTGGGGACAGAGCAGTGGTACAGAGGTTGTTTGCCTTATATGCACTGACATAGGACAGACTGCAGTTTGATCCCCCGGTTTGATCCCCCAGTGTCCCATATGGTCCCCCAAGCCAGGAGTGATTTCCGAGCACATATCCAGGAGTAACCCCTGAGCATTACCAGGTATGGCCCAACCCTCACCCAAAATAAACAAAAAGCAAACAAACAAACAAAAAACTTTATCTCTTCGGATATAGTCATATTCTAAGGTTTTATGTTAGGACTTCATTAACTGAATTGAGGTGGTGGGGAAGTGGGCACAATTAAGCACATATATACCAAATTAAGCACAATATACCAAAAGAAAAATGACTTGTAGAAAATGTTCTCTAAGTAAGAGGTATTTTTCAAGTGTGCTTTAAAGTTCTTTTGATGTGAGCCTAAAGCAAGAGTTCAAGAGAAGACATCGGATGCCTTGCTAGGTTAAGAAGCTCTTTAGATCAGGACCATGGTTATTATATGGTGCTTGTCTTTAGTTCTGTAGTGCTCATTGTATTTTTTGTTTGATTTTTCTTTTTGTATTGTTGTGTTTCTCTTCCTCTTTCCCTTTCTTCTCTCAAGCTGATGTTGAGAGCCTCTAAAAACTCCGCCCATTTTCAGCTTGTTTGATTTTTACCCCATATTATTGCTTTTCTTTTCTTCCAACAGAACCAAGTAACTTGAACCATCTTGTTCCATTTCTCAAATTGAGGGAGGGAAATGGAGGGTACCAAGACCAAACAGTCGTATGAGCACAAAGTAGTAATGAAAATGATTGAACTTAAACAATCAACACCCAATTGATACCCAATCTACAACAAGCTAGACACAGGGGACCACTTATACTGGCAGCCCAAGGGATAAGGGAGGGGGATATGGAATACAAGCTGGGAACAGGACTGGAGGGAGGACAATTTTGGTGATGGGAATTCCCCTGATTCAATGTTAATATGTACCTAAAATACTACTGCTAAATATATGTAATCCACTTTGGTCAAAATAAAAATTCTTATTATAAAAAAAATCAAGAAGCAAGGGAAGACATTGACAAACACAGATGTGCTCAGGATCTGAATTATCACATCACTGGAGTTACAAAATATTAAAAAGAACATGCCTAGTGATAAATCTGTGTGACTAAAATTTCAAGGGAATTTTAAGACCAGGAATAGCACCTAATATTTAAATTGTGTCTGCTTAAGCTGAAACATCAGCCCAAAAGAAATCTTTCTAGAACCACAAAATATAAAAACTGTTACCATTGTAATAGCAACAAATCACATAACTGCTTTATGTAAATTGTTGCCTTGAAAAATCAAAACAAAAGTGATCTGTGAAACAGAGTTAAAAGACTGAACACATAAGCGTCTCAGGTGCATTGGTGGTATTAAGAAAGGACAGAACTATGTATCTAAACGTATCTAAGCCTGGGTCAACAATGAAACACTGAAACCCAAACTTTAACAACCAAGCTTAAAAAGGTTGAACTATCTAATTCTGCCTCTCAAATAGAGGGGGAAATAAGAGAGGGTACAGGACAAGATATACGATCACTAAATAGTAAGCTACACACAGAGGGAACCACTTATTCTAGCAACCCTGTGGGGTGAGGGTGGGGATATGGGATGCAAGATGGGAATGGGATGGAGGGAGGGCAAATTTGGTGATGGGAATTCCCGATTCAATGTTAATATGTTCCTAAAATACTGTGAAAGATACGTAAGCCAATATGGTCAAAATAAAAATTATAAAAAAATAAATTAAAAAATGGTGCCTCTTATAATGGCAGGCAGGGGTGGGGAGGTGGTGTAAGCATGGAATGGATTCTGAGAATAGTAGTGGGGGCAGGTTGACCCTCGTAGTGGGACTGGTCTTGAGACATTATGTATCTAAAACCCAACTATGAATAAATTTTAATTCAGAAAAGTTAAAGCTGATCATATAAGGCAAAGTGTGAAGGAAGTCAGGAATGTAATTAGTAAAAGGAGTCGGAGAAGTAAGTATCTAGAGAAAATTTGAGTCCCTAAGATCTTTTATAGGATCAAAATTGATTAAAGGGATATGTTTATGGCCTCCTGAAATATGTAGAATTTTAGGTACACCCTGACATTAAGTCCTATTTGAATACAATTTGCCATAGTTTTCTAGGAAATTTTCTATATCAACTCATTTATATACATCATCCCACTTAATTTTCAAAACAAACAGGTGAAATATAAAACTACATGAAAGACACCCCTTTCTGGTGCCATTTTTTGGGATGAGAAAGTTTAGACGGAAGAAATGCCTAACTTTGAAATTAAATCACCAGTGATTCTCCATGTCGTCCTTCTCACAGCCCTATACAACCTTTTCCCAATTAATAAAAATAGACAAACACTGTTATTTAATGTAAATTGGACTCTCAGAGCTCAGCTTTATGGTAGAATTTTTCATTATTGCTTCTATCCTTTGTTTCCTTTTGTAAATTACTGCATTCTATCTAATTCTATATACTTCCATAGAGTGACAAAAATGTCTGATAGAAATCTCTCCAGGAAATTCATGCCAATTTGAAAAATTGCTTTTAAAACTGCTAGCTACAGGTGTCTTAAAGGAAGTTTAACAGAACTCTGGATTAACTTGGGTGAACCAACTCAGCACCTAAGATCTGTTGTCTTTTTTATGGTGATTTTATGCTGAAGGCAAAGAGAAGATTGATTGGTTTAAAGTGTGTCAAGAAGGATCTAGGACATGACAGACTCTCCCGCCCCTTCCTCTCAGCATGAAAATGAAAACATATGAAATGGGAAAAGGGGACCTTTCATTCAGGATAGAGAACAAAATGGTAAATACAGCTCTGTTCTCATTTGTATATACCACTCTCCTTTCAACATGACTTATCCATAAATCCTTCCCTGGTCTGAGGAACAGTGCCATGCACTGTAAGAAACTTATCATATCTTTCTGTAGACAGTTGTTCAATTTTCTTGTCCTCTCCCTTCTTTTTATTATTATTTTGCAACTAAAACAGCCACCAGGATGATGCACTATTTATAGAGTAATCATAAGTAAGGAAACATAAACTACACACATCTTTTCTCACTGACCAATAATCAAATGTTCTGTTTCTGGAAAAAATCCAGGAAAGAAAAATCGTGTGCTTACTTATAGACCAAAGGCAGTTTTCAAGGTCACCAGAAAAAAAAAAGTCATATGTCTCTAAAGACACTACAACTTACCTCACTGATTCTTGCTATTTCAAGTGTCATGTCCAAACCAGCAGTATCAGATCACTCAGTTTTTGTTAGAAATGCAAATATCATACACCTCATGTTAAAATAGAGATTCTTAATCTGCACCTTAAAGCATCAGAAGTTGATTCTACTAGAAAGTTTGGGAAATACAGTTTCAGATAATTCTTGGTTACACACCTAAATCTTGAAAAAGCAGAACTTTAAGCCCAATAGAACTGGGACATTAAGATAGAAAATCACAGATCTTTTCCTGAGAACTTGAGAATTCCAAGAACAGATATCAGTAACCCAGAACAATGTAAGTTAAGCATGGTGAATTGAAAAAAGAAACATCTATTCACACTCCAAATAATGGTGAAAGTTCCACATTGGTCCACAGCTGAACAGATTGATATTGCAGCCTAAAGCTGGTGAACAATTCTTACTAGATTTTATTGCTTTGGCGGGAAGAGTTGGAAATGGGAACATTTAGAATTGGTTTCGGAGAAAGATACAAAGCAGTGTAGGTGTCCAGGGAAGGTAGAGAAAGGATTTTGATCTTTGAAGAAGAGATAGGGATAAAGAAGGTCAGAGAAAAAAAGTAAAGATGCCTTTATGAGACTGTCTGGAAAATGGCATGCTCTGAGGAATAAAGGGCTTTCCGGAGTCTCCTGGAGGAGATGACACAATGTAGTTTGAGTTTCCAGCCCACCCTTTAAAACCCTGTCATTTCCTGCCAGCTTCTAGGGCCAGAGGACGTGCCCTAGGGCCATGAGTCCCATCAACATTTACATGACAACTCCAAAGTGGCAATTGTGTGAGGAAAGGAGCCAATTACCTGTTCTACTTCAAAAAATAATAATAATAACCAACAACCAAACAATAATCTAAAGGTCTTTAGCAATGTTAATTATGCTCTGAAAACCCTGTTTGTGGTTATTGGAAGAAATGATGCTAGGGCCAAAACTGAGACTACAGATTGATTTATTTTTTTAATTTGATATTTGTTCATGGGGAGGCTGACTTCTTTACTGTGGCAGCACCTGTTAGTGTCACTATAGTTACAAGACCTCTTGGAGAGGCTTTATGATGAAGGTTTATTTCTATTATAAATACTGATTGGGGTGAATGGTTACTATCCCAATAGTTTCCTTTTATACTGGGTTAAAGCAAGTCGTCCCATGTTAAATCATACACATCACCTTTATGCATCAAAAAATATAAATGTTATGCCAAAATTAGCATCACTAAGATGAGGAAATGTTTTCTGTGTAAACCTTGAACTATCCCAAAATTTTTGGATAACTATGCAAATAAAACAGTTGTTAGGAGCTTTTATTTTGAAATGAAGTTAATAAAGCTCAGTTATAAAATTTAGTTTATAAAATACATTTATTTGATTGCTATAAAATTACTTAACTCCAACAAGCAGCTCAGTACATACACTTTTATTTACTCAAATGCAATAAGAGAACATTATTATACTGATCATTGTCCTATCAGGCAAGAAATAATTGTTAGGTACTTATTATGTCCTTAACAACTATACTATTCATATCCAACATCCAAAACTCAATTACACACTGAAAATAGGTCTTTATTCTACTCAATAGCAAGCATAGATTCTATATCTACATACCAATGTATCAGAATGGGTTTTGTCTTTAGACAAAGGTTATCATTTTTGTGAGTGCTATCTAATGACTGAGAGCATAGACATAAAGGAACGCTTATATTTTAGTTCCTTTCTTCATCTCACCCTCTTTTCAGCTGCATGAGACTACGTGCTACTTAAATGGCTTCTCTATGCTTCATATCTACTTATTATTCAAACAAGAGTAATAACAATATATAATTATTATTGCTTTAAAGATTAAATGAGATAATAGATGGATAATTGTAGTGCAGGAATAGGGGAAACAATATGAGAATTTAATATCTAGAAAACATTAAGTAATTTAAAATAGTAGCAGAAGTTTATAGTAGGAAAATAATGGACCTCAAAAGATGTCCATATCCTAATTTCTATACCTCTGAATATATTATCTATTGATAACATAATATATATATTGGTAAGAAAATAACTTTAAAATAAAAATTATCCCTGGATTAACTAAGTGGGGCCAATGTCTTCACAAGTATCATTAAAAGAAGATATAGATAAAAGAGGGAAGTAAATCAAAAAACGCTTGATATGATATAAGAAAAACTTGGTCTTCTATAACTGACACTGAATATTAATAAGACTATGACCCATAGAAGTCTTTGTACATTAAAATGATTAAGAAAAATCCTGATCTAGAACTTCTAGAAAAGAATTTAGTTCTACCAATCCTACAACTTTTGCCAAGTGAAACCCATGCTGTACTTGTACTCTACAGAATTATAAAACAATAAATTATATTTTATATAGCCTTACACTGTGATAATCTGTTGGGGCATAAATAGTAAACTTACAGAGACATACAATTTCCAGTAAGCTGTGTACAGTCTTCATCTGAAATGTGAATGAATCACCAAACTTCCAAGAATAGCCAGAAATTTGAAAAATGCTTCTAACATGAAAGACAGATATGGAAAAGCACAACAAAAGAATCTCCATGCAGAAGGTAATCATATTTCAATGGAATAAGGGAGATAGTATACCCATAAAGCAAGACAAAACCATTTTTATTGTATTTATGTATTACTTAAATAGAATCACTATCTACCACACCACATATAAAGTACTATATATATATATAGATGGCTTAATATATATATTAATATATATGAAGAAATCTCTTGAGTCTCATGAGTATTCCGTTTTTTATTCTTAGTTTACAAATGAGAAAATGATGCAAAGAGAGTCAGTGAACTGACCAAATTACACCATAGATCTGGATACTCTATACACGGACTATCTTGTGGAGTTCACAAAAGAATATTTGAGATATTAAAGTATGGGGCCCTGGAGATAGCATGGAGCTAAGGCGTTTGCCTTTCATGCAAAAGGTCATCGGTTCGAATCCCGGTGCCCCATATGGTCCCCCGTGCCTGCCAGGAGCAATTTCTGAGTATGGAGCCAGGAGTAACCCATGAGCACTGCTGGTGTGACCCAAAAACAAAAACAAAAGAGAGATATTAAAGTATAATTGGCAGGCAGAGGAGGGATAGGGCGATGGGGACTAACCCCAGTGGTAGGATTGGTGTTGAATGCCTGAAACTCAACTATCAATAACTTTGTAAATAAATTTTAACTAAAATTTAAAAATAACAAGTAAAATAAAAACAAAAATATAAAAATAGAATATAATTCAGACATTAAAAAGTTATTCAATAGGTTAAAATATATAGCCAAGGCTGTGTTTTAAGAGGAAAAGCTTGTATATGTAGATACATATATAGAGAAACAAAAATAGGAAAAGCAGGATAGAAATCTAAAATTTTAACTCCCAACTAAAAATAATCTCACAATATGACAAGAAAAACATAGAAAAAAGAAAGCATTAAGAGGCTATTAGATAAAGTTTTAAGAGCCAAAATATGCAGTTATAGATTTCAAAGTTCTGTAGAAGGTTCAGAAAAATAAATATTACTTATATCAAGTGAATATTTTTGTCCTCCCTCCCGAAAGACTTATGCTAAAGTCAGTTTTCCCAATGTGATGGTATTTGAGAATAGGATCTCTGAGAGGAGATTAAATCATGACAGATTATCATAATTACATTAGAAACTTCATGAAAGAAAATCTAGAGCAAACTCTTATCTTTGTATTTGTGAAAATTTGGTGAGAAGGGACCCGGGAGATAGCATGGAGATAAGGCATTTGCCTTTCATGCAAAAGGTCATCGATTCAAATCCCGGTGCCCCATATGGACCCCCGTGCCTGCCAGGAGCAATTTCTGAGCATGGAGCCAGGAGTAACCCCTGAGCACTGCCGGGTGTGACCCCAAAACCAAAAAAAAAATTTTTGGTGAGAAGACACCAATCTGTCAATGAATGAGAAAATGGTAACTTACCAGACAAATGCTGCAAGACCCTTGATTTTGGACTTAGCCTCCAGACTGTGAATACTAATTTCCCTTGAATATAGACTGCCCAATTTCTAGTATTTTGTTATAACAGCCCAAAGGTACTAAGATATTAAGTCGTGCTGAATATTCATAATAACATATATGAAGAGGTTTCTTAACAATTTTCTCTCTGAATAAATCAGTCCCTATTCAAAGCGGTGGCAAAGATAGTGACATTAGATTTCAAAATGACAGCATTAAAAATCTGAAGGTAATGAAGACTTGGTAACAAAATTTTAAAGAAAAGTAAGTTCCAAACTAGATATCTATACCCAGCCAAACTTGTTTCAAGTGTGAATAAGTAAACATTATGATATAGAAAAACAATCTCAAAAATATTAATTCCATGTTCTTGTCTCATAAAGTTATTGAAAAAAATGAAGAAATAAAACCAAAAAAAAAAGGTAGAGCAAGAAAACAAGCAATATTAATGATAATAGCAGAAGGAGGTTCCAAAGAATAGATTCTGGTAGGGAAAGCAATGTTTCTACATCCCTAGTTTCCTAGAAAAAGGTCCAGAGAAATCACTTAGAGACTAAAAATACATGAACCCAAACTCAATCACTGGCACTGCTTTTCCTACCCTTTTCCCTAGCACCTCAAGTGTACCTTGGGTAGCTCCAAGTTACACTAAGTAAGAGTGATGCTGCAGCATCATGGCCTAACATTGAACATTCAGAGCCAATAGGCTGAGTATGGCCAGGACTGACCCTTGGAACTTTCTGAGCATTGCTTGAGAGGTCTCTTCAAAATAAAATAAAAGTGACTTATGGCCTTTCCTCTGATACTTTTCTGCCAGAGCCACTCTGAACAAGAAACCTCGGGACCAGCAGCTGGTAAGATGGCCTCACGCGATCCACGTGGGGCTGATCGAGCCTGGCGATTGGACACCCAGAGACCTTAAGACCAACACCAGCCGGGCGCTCTGCCTTTCCTCTGATACTTTTCTGCCAGAGCCGCTCTGAACAAGAAACCTCGGGACCAGCTGCTGGTAAGATGGCCTCACGCGACCCACGTGGGGCTGATCAAGCCGGGCGATTGGCCGGGCGATTGGACACCAGAGACTTTAAGACCAACACCAGCTGGGCACTCTCCTCTCCAGATCCCATACCCAAAAAGCGCGGCTGCTCAGCTTTGCTCCAAGGCAGCACATACCTTGGAACCCCTAAACTCCATTACTGCACATTGTAAGGCCAAAAAAAAAATAAGTATTACAGTCTGGGGAGTTGAGGGACAAAGTAATTGTTTATGGGTTCTGTTTTATTTTTCTTGATGTCCTATGGTTGAAAGTTCAAAGTCAGGATATCAGCAAGGGTACCTCTGATAATTCTCTTTATGGGTGATTATCCTTCCACTGTAACTTTACCTTGCCCTCTTTCATTGCATCTTTGTTTTCATAATTAAAAATAAAAATTATTAAAAAAAAGTGACTTATATTTTCTAACATTATCTCTTGAATAAAGAGCTACCGTGCTTAGAGTCTGCATAAAGAAATAGTGATAGTTACACAAAATCCTAAGTTTCTACGGGGCCTAGGAGATAGTTCAAAGGGCTAGCAGGGAACCCTGGGTTCCCTCTCTAGGCCTCCATAGTCCCCATTGACTAGTAATGGCCAATTATGACCAGACAGAGAGCCAGTTATGGCCTCTTCTTCAAAAAACAGGTCAGATCTGCAAAAGTTAAAACAATAACTTATTATTAAAGCAAAAGTGCCATAAAATTATCAGTAATATTTATAGGTTTATTAGTAAGAAAATACCTAAATTTTTCAAAACCTTTGAGATAACACTGTAATTGCTTCCAAAACAGGAATGAATGAATACTATTGAAATAAAAATTGCCTATATATGTATATATATATGACATTATTTTTAGAATGTGTAGACAAAGGACCTAGAGAAACAGCACAGGGGGTAAGGCACATGCCTTGATTGCATTCAATCCCATTCAAACCTGGTAACACATGATCCCCTAATCATTGTAGGGTGCAGTTTTAAAGACCCTCAACACACAGTCAGAGATCTGTTAGCACATCTGTAATGGGCTAGACTGATTAGATCCTAGCACCACAGTGTCTGAGTGGCTCTCCACTGAACCACCAACCTCCAAACTGGTTGACCAAGATTCATGAGAAGGATCTCACTTTGGAGGCAATCCTCACAACCATCAACATCATCCAAAAATGGAGCTAAAGAACAAAAGAAACAGCCAAAATAGTGTAATGCGGTTGTTTCAGGAGAGGAGAATTTCAAAGAGGGGAAGAGGATCAAGCAGTAAAATAATGTCTCATTAATAAACCTTGTTGTATAATTTGACATTTGCCTTTTTTTCCTCTATTCTCTTCCTCTTTTAACTTATTCCATTAGATACAATTGTCACTTTGATAATAAAAATTAAATATGAATTTCTTAAATAGGATTTGGTATATACTGAGTGCTCATTAAATATTTGATGGGGTTTTTTTTCAGGATCAAATCCACAGTCTCACAGGTCTCACACATATAAGGAACATAATTTATCTCTGAGTTACACCTGCAGCTGTGCTTAGTATCTTATTAGAAATCTGCTATTGGGGCTAGAGAGATAGCATGGAGGTAAGGCATTTGCCTGGCATGCAGAAGGTCAGTGGTTCAAATCCTGGCATTCCATATGGTCCCCTGAGCCTGCCAGGAGCTATTTCTGAGCCAGGAGTAACCCCTGAGTGCTGCTGGGTGTGACCCAAAAACAAAACAAAACAAAAAATCTGCTATTGTCTTTCTTTGTTTAAGACTTAAACTCTAAAAGTTAGAATCAATATTTTGAACAATATCCCTAAGGTAACTACACCTTTGTTTCTACCCTCAAAGATAATATGCAATATGAATAAAATTTTAGTTAAGACTTACTAGGTATAAATCTGAAAATACATTTAAAAACATTGGAATTCTATTTTCCAAAAATATCCCTGAGTATTTTTTCTAAACTGACAGAAACTTTAGATAAACATGCTTCCTATTATGTTGTAACCAGAAAATTTCAGATCTTATTCTTCTCTTCATTTATCACTCTCCTCTTTACTTATCACTTACCTCTTCATTTTATTTATTTATTTATTAAATATATTATTCACTTCAGTGTGCTAAAGAATAAAACAGACACAATTCCATACCTTTATGAAACTTTTGTTTTATGTGAAAAAACAGAATGAAATTTTGAAGATAGAGGCAACAGGATTTATTGGCAGACTTGATATGAAGTGTGAAAAAAAACAAATGAAAACATTTTTGAAAATGTTGGCCTAAGAAACAGGAAGTATTATTTGCCTTCCATAGGTCTATCTGGTACTTAGAGTTAACTATTACATTTAAAGTTGAGATGTCCAGTATATATTCAAGTGAAATTTATTTTTTTTTTTTGGTTTTTGGATCACACCCGGCAGTGCTCAGGGGTTACTCCTGGCTCCATGCTCAGAAATTGCTCCTGGCAGGCACGGGGGACCATCTGGGGCACTGGTATTTGAACCGATAACCTTTTGTATGAAAGGCAAATGCCTTAAATTTTTTTTTAATTTTATTTTATTTTAACACCTTGATTACATACATAAATTTGTTTGGGTTTCAGTCATGTAAAGAACACCACCCATCACCAGTGCAACGTTTCCATCACCATTGTCCCAAATCTCCCACCTCCCACCCACCCCATGCCTGTACTCTGGACAGGCTCTCCAATTCCCTCATATATTCTCATTATTAGGACAGTTCAAAATGTAGTAATTTCTCTAACTAAACTCATCACTATTTGTGGTGAGCTTCATGAGGTGAGCTGGAACTTCCAGCTCTTTTCTCTTTTGTGTCTGAAAATTATTATTATTGCAAGAATGTCTTTCATTATTCTTAAAAGCCATAGATGAGTGAGACCATTCTGCGTTTTTCTCTCTCTTTCTGACTTATTTCACTCAGCATGAGAGATTCCATGTGCATCCATGTGTAGGAAAATTTCATGACTTCATCTCTTCTGACAGCTGCATAGTATTCCATTGTGTATGTGTACCACAGTTTCTTTATCCATTC
>PVKC010041585.1:0-12115 GCA_004027635.1 Crocidura indochinensis
CGGACCTAACATTTCTTTCCTTTAGAAAATACACAGCATCATAGGAAGCTAAGAAAAGGCATCACCCATAATAAGGGAAAGCCCCTGAGTGAGACTTCACCAGCCCTGCATTGGCCACTGCCCAGTATGGATGGAAATGAAGGACTGAGATTGTCCGCAGCCACGTCATCTCTCCTAAGATGGTGATAGCTCTTCTTTCTCTTTGATGTGTAGTCTTTCATTGGCTAAACTGTTTCATGTAACTTCTGAGATCAAAGGTTCGTTGTTTTGTAAAAGTTTATGTGGCCTCTTTATTTTTAATTTTCTGCATGTAAGGTGCAACCCCTCATTTCCACAAATCATTTGATTTGTAAGTTATTATTTGACTTCATGAGGTGGAAGTTATTTCTGTATGCATCTCAGGCATACAGCTGTGCAACCCCAGCTTCCCAGAAGGAAGATCACATCCACAAAAAAGTGGCATTTTCTTACACACAGCTTTTTTGAGCATGGGTTACATGCTCAAATACCATCCTGAGATGGTATTCGTCAGGAAGCACGTTTAAAAGGTAGCAGTGAGGTCCTGCCAAGGTGGTCTGGAAGGAACCTCTGGGGTTGGAGCTGAAGTCCAAAGTGCAAGAGGCAGGAATGGAGGTTTGGTGTTGGGGATACTTGGGTACCACTATTTCAGCAATAAGATAGATCATTCTGTGTTAGAAATTGTCCTGAGGAAATTGATACATGTGAATGTGACATTGTTTGTCAAGTGATCTTGTACTTTTGAAGTCAGACAAATCCATGTAAGTGACAAAGGGGGGATACCAAGAGCATTGGAACCATACTAGTCCCAGTGAGGTGGCTTCCTCATGTTCCTTGCTTATTATATGTAATTAATCCTGCTTGATACTTTACCCAAGGGAGACTGTCCTTTTCTCAGTTGAATGTTAGCAATGTTATTTCATAGAGTGTGGCGGCTGGTTAAAGAAACTTGTGCTCAACCAAACCACGGTTGCAAACTAGGTTTTTATGTGAAGGGACAACCACATTCTCATATGTTAAACCACCAGTAAGGTTTGTACATCTGTGATAACGACTGTTTTATATTCAAATGAACAAATAAAAACTTTTATTTTGTTGCTCTGAAAAAATAAAAGAAATTATAAAGCACTAAAACCCAAAGAACCAAATAAACTAGTTTCCAATATTTCTATCATACTTGGGTAACCTTGATTTTTTAGAATAAAAACCTCTATTTACCTTTTTTTTTGTTTTCTTCTGGCAATACCCGTTTGATGCTCAGGGGTTACTCCTGGCTAAGTGCTCAGAAATTGTCCCTGGCTTGGGGGGACCATATGGGATGCCCGGGGATCCCTTGGTCCTTCCTTGGCTAGCACTTGCAAGGCAGACACCTTACCTCTAGTGCCACCTCGCTGGCCCTATCACCTTTTATACAATTAAACAACCACATTTTAAAACACCCTGAAACTCCAGCATCCCAAACTACCAAATGCAAATAACAATGGGGAAACTAACAAAGACACCAGCATCTGGGGATATAGATAGAAATCTTAGTAAATTTCCAAGTCCTCTAAGTTCCAAGAAGCCTAGAGATGAGGACAGAATATCAGCATTTAATGACTTAGCAATCGAATTCAAGGAATCACTAACCAAAGAAATTAAAAAATCTATATATGAACAATTAAACCACTCAAATAAGAACTCTATAAGAAGATAAAAGAATCTATACAAGTGGAACTGAAGGAACTAAAAATCATGCTAGCAAGCCATAGTAGCAGAATTACACACATGGAAAATTGCATGAATGATCTCGAAGACAAAATGCAAGCCAAGAAGAAAAAAGAAATCAATAAAGAAATGAGAGACAAGACATTGGAAGAAAATGTAAGGTACTTAATGAACAAAGACAAGAGATATACTATAAAACTTATAGAAATAACAGAAGAGGAGGAATAAGGGAAAGAATACATAGTGAGGGGAATTGTAGCAGAGAATGTTTCCACTCTCTGATAAGAAACTGCTATACAAATCCAAAAAATGAAAAGAGTATTAAACAAAATAGAACCTAACATAACAACACCAAGACATAAACTAATCTAAATGGCGAAACAAACAAAGAGAGCATTGAACTCTTAAAAGCAAGAAGGGAGGGAAATACCTCAGGTATAAAGGAAGAAACATAAGAAACAGACCAGATCTTTCATTTGAATAATTCAAGCAAGAAGAGAGTGAAACAGCATATTTAAACAACTGAATGAAAGAAACTTCCTACTTAGAGCCCTTTACCCAGCAAAACTCTCATTAACATGAATGGGTGGGTTAAAATTTCTCAAACAAAACAAATAGTAAGATTTGTGCTCACAAAGCAAACTTTTTTTTAAAGATTTATTTATTTATTTTTGAATTTTGGGTAATACCTGCAGTGCTCAGGGGTTGCTCCTGGCACTATGTTCAGAAATTGTCCTGGCAGGCTTGGGGATCATATGGTATGCTAGGATGTGATCCACCATCCTGCTGCATGCAAGGCGAATGCCCTACCTCAATGCTATATTTCCGGTCCCCATAACCAAACCAACTCTACATGAAATACTCAGAGATATATTGTACAAACCAAATACTCAGTTGTAACAACCCTGCATAATATAACAGAACAAAAACCCTCTCTACCAATAAGTTACTTAAATATCAATGGACTAAACTCTCATTAAAGGATAACCCAGATATCTGCTGCCTGCAAGAACACACTTAGAAGTTCAGGATGGAAACTGGCTTAGAGTAAAAGGATGGAAATTAATTATACATGCCACTGTAAAACAAAAAGTTGGACAGACATACTTTTTTCAGACCAAATTGCATTCAATATTAAGAAAGTACTTAGAGAGAAAAATCACTAAGTAACCAATAGACCATTTAACCAAGAGGTACTAATTCTGATCAATATCAATGCACCAAATGTGATGCAGAAAAATATGTAAGGCTTTTTCTCACAAATCTAGAGAAACATATGGACAGAAATGTGATACTAGTGGGAGATTTCAACATACCATCATTGCCAATTCAACACACCATCATCGACATTAGACAGATCCATTAGGCAGAACACTAGCAAATACATGAGAACCCTACATGTGAAATTAAAAAAACTAGAACTAATGGAATTATACAGAGTGGAATACACTCCTTCTCAAGTGCACATAAATAAACTGCAGGCAAAACTCACAGGAAAAAAGGAAAATACTCAAAGAAATAGGATCAAAAATGAAAGACTAGAGATTACAACAGGACTCAAGAATTATAGTACATAATGAGGGCTTATGAACAAATATACTCGGTTAAATTATAGGATAGAGAAGAAATGGACAGATTCTTAGAAAAAATATAATCTCATTGGATTTAATACATAAGAGAATGGAAAGAGTAATTAAGAATCTTCATAAGAATAAACGTTTAGGACCAGACAGTTTTACAGGTGAATTCTAACATATATTCAGAGAATTACTACCATTAATCCTTAGGCTCTTCCAAAACAATGAAAAGAAAGCAATCCACCCTAGTTCCTTTTTTTTTTCAAGATAATAAGATGTTAAAAATTAATACTTAATTTTTCTTTTTTTCATTATTTAAACATTTTGATTGCATATATGATTGTGATTAGGTTTCAGTCATGTAAAGAACATCCCCTTCACTAGTGCAACATTCCCACTACCAATGTCCCAAGTCTCCCTCCCTCCCACCCCACCCACACCTGTACTCCAGACAGGCTTTCCAGTTCTCTCATTCATTCACGAGATTATGGTAGTTTTCTGTGTAGTTACTTTTATAACTGCACTCACCACTCTTTGTTGTGAGCTTCATGAAGTGAGCTGGAAGTTCCAGCTGGCAGAATTGGTTAGATACTTGCAAAAAAAGTGAACATAGACCCCCAGTTAACACCATGTATGAAGGTAAAATTCAAATGGATTAAAGACCTTGATATCAGACTTGATACCATAAGGTATATAGAACAATACATCGTAAAACACTCAATGACATTGAGACTAAAGGCATCTTCAAGGAGGAAACTGCACTTTCCAAACAAGTGGAAACATAGATCAACAGATGGGAATACATAAAACTGAGAAGCTTCTGCACCTCAAAAGAAATAGTGCCCAGGATACAAGAGTCACCCACCAAGTGAGAGAAACTTTTCACCCAACACCCATCACACAAGGGGCTAATATCCAAAATATGCAGGGCACTGACAGAACTTTACAAGAAAAAGACATCTAACCCCATTAAAAAATGGGGAGAAGAAATGAACAGACATTTTGATAAAAAAATAAATCCACCATAATTCCTTTTATGAAACTAATATCATGCTCATTTCCAAAACTGACAAGTAAACTTCAAAGAAAAAAATACAGGTCAATCTCACTAATGAACATGGATGCAAAATATCCATTACAAAACCTTAGCAAACTGAATCAAACAACACGTCAGAAAGATTATACACCATGAACATGTGGGTTTTATCCCAGGGATGCAAGTTTTGTTCAACACAGGCAAATTATCAACATCATACCACACAGGCAAATTATCAACATCATACATCATATCAACAAAAAGAAATAAAAAAATCCACATTATTATATCAATCAACAGAGAAGATATCTGACAGAATCCAAAAAGAGATCAGAGATCATACCATTTAACATAGTGGTTAAAACTATCAAGTACCTAGGAATAAAATGAACAATAGTTGAAAGGTCTATACCATGAAAACTGCATACTACTTCAGAAAAAAAATGGAAGAGGTCCTAAGGAATTGGAGGAACATTGCATGCTCTTCGGTTGGAAGAATCAATGTAATCGAAATGACAATGTTACCTAAACTACTTTATAGATTCAATACAATGCCTATTCAAATTCACACATCATTTTGAAGGACTTTGAACAATCAATGATAAAATTTGTGTGGAACCCCAAGAGATCCAGGTTAACCAAATCTATATTAAAAACAAGAAACTAGCATGAAGCTTTAATACAAAGCCATTGTGATCAAAACAGCATAGTACAGAAAAAAGACAGTCTCAGACCAATGTGTCAGAATAAAATATCCAAATATTCTACTGAATAGAATAAGTAATCTCAAATATATGGTCAAGTAATATTTGATATAGGGGCCAAAATTTGAAATGGAACACAAAGAGTCCCTTCAACAAATGGTATTGAAACAAATAGATAACCAAATATAAGAAATTAAAGATGATCCATACATCACACCTTACATAAAAATCAATTCAAGCATGACTATAGACCTTGAAATTAGACCCAAAGCCATAAAGTCATTAGGAAAACATAGGAGGAATATTCCAAGACTTACACTTCAAAAAGTCTTTGAACATATGATGCCAATGGGAATAGCTATAGCATTAAACCTAATAATTGGACTACATCAAGCTAAAAAGTATCCATATAGTCAAAAAAAATAAAAACACAAGCTAAAACTAGAAGACAGCTAACTGACTGGGAAAAGAATTTTGCCCAGGACATATCAGATAAAATTTTGATATCTAGGATATACATACCAAAAATTAACTACACAAAGCCTAAAAAAAAAAACAATTTAAAAACAGTGAGATGAGGGCCGGTGGAGTTCTGTCGCTGCTGCTGGGGTCTAAATCACACCATCTGCCTGGGAGGGGAATAGCAGTTGGCCCAGCTGACCTATGGAACTCTGTCCCTGTCTGCTGCTGGGGGCAGAACCACACCATCTGCCAGGTGATTGTCCCAACCAATGTATGCAGCTTGGTCGCGGCTGCTGGGGGTTTAAGCACACCGTCATTCAGGGATGGAGAGCATGTTGACCCAAGCCTACCTGTGAAGCTCGGTTACTCCATCCCAAACCGCCAAATACAAAGAAATATGGGCAAACTAAGGTAGACATTAACAACTGGAGATATAGAGAGAAATACTAGCAAGTTTCAAAGTCCGCCAAAATGCATGGTCTCAATAGATGAAGACCTAAAAGCAACATTGCAACAAATTGCATAATAAATCATGGAATCACTAGCCAGTAAGTTCAAGAAATCCATAGTAAAACCAATAAAGAAACTCAAGGAAATTTTATAGAACATGAGAGAATCCACACAAATGGAATTAAAGGAAATAAACAAGTCTTAGCAAGCCATAGTAGGAGAATTACACAGTTGAAGAATAGAAAAACTTGGAAGAAAACCTACAAACCAAAAATGATGAAGAATCTGATAAGGAAATTAAAGGTAAAGCATTAAAAGAAAAAGTTAGGTATTTAGTGAACAAAGACAAAAAAAAATAAACTATGGATTGCACGAATACCAGAAGAAGAAATAGGGAGAAAGAAAGTGGTTAAGGAAATAATAGCAGAAAACTTTCTCACCCTCTGGAAAGACCCTTTGGTGAAAATTCAGGAGGTGAAAAGAGTATCTAGTAAAATAGACCCTAATAAACTAACATCGAAACATATAGTTATACAAATGGAAAATATAAGTAAATAAAGAAAATAAAAATAAAGAGAAAGATTAACTTCTTAAAGCTATAAGGAAGAAAAAATCTCACGTACAAAAGAAGGAACATAAGAATCATACCAGGTACCCATATGAAGTACCTCAAGCAAGAAGACAGTGGAATGACATATTTAAACAACATAATGAAAGAAACATCCATTACACAGCAAAACTCTCATTCATATGGGAGGGAGGACTAAAAACATTCTCAGAAAAAAAGACCTTGCATCATTTGTACCAAAAAAAAAAAAACAAAAAACAATTCTAAATGATATACTCAGAGATGAATTACACAATCCAAACTCTTGATTGTAACAACAACCAACCTACACAATACAACTGCACAACACTCCCTAGCAATAATCTTCTTAAGTGAAAATGTACTAAACCTCTCCCATTAAAAGACAAATAGTAGAGACTTGAATTAGAAAAGAACCAAGACCCCGCAAACATCGCAAGCACCCCTTTGCCTGATTTCCCCCACTTGTTCTAGTTAGGGAAGCCCCGCACACCCTCACTGACCCTGCAAAAAGCACGAGCACCCTTTCACCCGGTTTTCCCCACCTGCACCAGGTAGAAAAGCCCCGCCCACCCACGCTGACACTGCAAACCATACAAACGCGTTAGCCTAACACAACATAGAGGTCTAGCCAGTTCAGACCCAACACCCAAATTTCTTTAATAATTCAGAACCCATAAAATTGGAAGCAAATTACCAAACAAGCCAGAAATAGCTAAGTCAAACTAGACAGGTGACAAAAGCAAGCTATGATCCAAAGGCCCTGCAAACCAGGCAACACCAAGAACTGCAAAAATTATGTGTAAGCCAAGGAAGATCCTAACACCTGGAAATATGGAAGGAAACCCAAACAAGTTTCCAATTCCACCAAAATGAACAGATCCAAGATATGAAGATCTAAAAGCAGCATGAGAAAAGAAATGCAAATCATGGTTAATGAAATGAAAGAAGCACAAGCCTGAGATTACAAGAATACCATGGATGAAAAAAATCAACCAACTTAGAGCAAAAGTGCTACAGGATAAGAGATTCCATACAAATTGAATTTAAGGAAATAATAAACAATGTAAAAAGTCATATGAGCAGAATCTCACAGTTGGAGAATCACATAGAACAAATAGAAGAAAAACTGCAATCAAAAAACGATCAGGAAGCCAATAATGAAATAAAAGGCAAAGCACTGGAAGAGAAAATCTAGTACTTAATAAACAAAGAAAAAAGAAACTATCTAAGAATTGTAGGTACACCAGAAGGGGAGGAAATAGGGAAAGGGGAAGAAAAAGTGGTCAGAGAAATAATAGCAGAAAATTTTTCAACCCTCTGGAAAGAGGTTTTGATGCAATTCAAGGAAGTGAAAAGAGACCCTAATAATACAACACCAAGACATATAGTAATCCAAATGGCAAAACAAACAAACAAACAAAAAAAAACAGAAAGATGAACTCTTTAAAGCAATAAGGGAGGAAAAAACCCTCAAGTACAAAAGAAGGGGCATAAGAATCAAACCAGTTCTCTCATTTGAAACAATTCAAGCAAGAAGACAGTGGAAAGACATATTTAAATGACTGAATGAAAGAAATTTCCACCCTGGGGTCCAATACCCAGCAAAACTCTCACTCATATGGGAGGGAAACTAAAAACATTCTCAAATAAAAGCGATCTTGCAGTATTTGCACAAACAAAACCAATCTTAAATTACCTACTCAGAGACTAATTAAACAATCCAAATCCACAATTGTAACAAAAACAACACTACACAACACAACTACACAACAGCCCTCACTGTCAATAATCTCCCTAAATGTTAATGGTCTAAACTCTCCCATTAAAAGGCATATACTAGAGAACTGGATTAGAAAGCATAAACCGGACTTCGGCTGCTTGCAAGAAACACACCTACTAATGCAGGACAGGTACAGATTTAGAATAAAAGGATAGAAATCAATTATTCAGGCAAACATAAAACAAAAAAAAGTAGGGATGGTCATCCTAATATCAGACCAAATTGAATTTAAGCTCAAGAAAATGATCAGAGAAAAAGAGGGTCACTATATACTGATCAGGGGAACAATACATCAAGAAGTACTAATCCTGGTCAATATTTATGCACCTAATGTAGACTCAGCAAAGTATGTGAGGCAACTGTTCTCAAATCTGGAGAAACACGTGAGGGGAAATGTGATAATAATTAGAGATCTCAATACCCCACTAACACCACTGGATAGGTCCAGCACGCAGAAAAATAGCAAAGTAAAAAGAGCCCTAAATGAAAAATTAGAAGATCTAGGGCTAGTATACTTATATAGGGCCTTCCACCCCCAAAAAGCAGAATACACATTCTTCTCAAGCCCACATGGAACTTTCTTCAGTATAGACCATGCCTTAGGATATAAATCTAACTTATATGAAATTACAAGTCTAAGGATCATCAGAAGCACCCTATCAGTTCACTATGTAACAGAAGTCAAAATTGACTGTAAGAAGAAGCAATGGAGAAAAATCAAACACCTGGATATTAAACATGTTGCTCAACAACAGCTGGATCAAATAGCCACTCAAGGAAGAAATAAAAGGATTTCTTGAGACAAACGGTAATGAAGATACAACTTGTCAAAATTTGTGGGACACAGCAAAAGCAGTAATTAGGGGGAAACTCATAGCAATACAGGGATATGTCAGAAAAGAGGAAAATGACAAAATGAACAATTTAAAGGATCACCTTAAGGAACTGGAACAACAGCAGCAAAAATATCCAACCACAAACAAAGGTCAAGAAATAATAAAAATCAGAGCAGAAATAAACAACATAGAAACCAAGAAAACAAAACAAAAGATCAATGAGTCAAGGAGTTGGTTTTTTGAAAAAAAAAAAAAACATAATAGACAAACCACTGGCAAGACTCACCAGCAAAAACAAAAACAAAAACAAAACAAAACAAAACAAAAACAAAAATAAAACACCCAAATTAATGGGATCACAAAGGAATGGGGAGAGATTACAACAACAAAACCCCAAGAAATATAACATATCATAATGTCATATTTTGAACAACTATACTCAGGTTGGCTAGAGAACCCAGTAAAAATTGACAGATTCTTGGAAAAGATACCAGCTTTGAGACTGGAAAATGAAGATCTCGAAAAACTAAACAGGCTAATCACTTCAGAGGAAATGGAAGATGTAATTAAGAAACTCCCTGGGGCCTGCAAAGTGGTGCTAGCAAGCGCTAGCCAAGGAAAATTATGACCGCAGTTCAATCCCCCAGCATCCCATGTTGTCACCCCAAGCCAGAAGCATTTTCTGAGCACTTAGCCAGAAGTAGCCTCTGAGAATCAAACGGATGTGGCCTGAAAAAAAAAAGAATAAGAAACTAAGATGGTTTCACTGGTGAATTCTATCAAACATTCCGAGATGACTTACTACCATTGATCCATAGGCTCTTCCAAACCATGGAAAAGACAGGAACCCTCCTCAACTCGTTTTATGAGGCTAATATAACACTCTTTCCCCAAAATGGCAAATACAGCACCAAGAAAGAAAACTACAGACCATTCTCACTAATGAACATAGATGCAAAAATTCTCAACAAAATTTTAGCAAACTGAATTCAGCATTACATCAGAAATATTATATACCATGACCAAGTGGGTTTCATCCCAGGGATACAAGGTTGGTTCAACATATGTAAATCAATCAACATCATATACCACATAAACAACAAGAAAAACAAAAAACACATGATCATATCAATCGATGCAGAGAAGGCGTTTAACAATATCAATACTCATTCAAGTAGAAAACACTCAGCAAAATAGGGTTAGAAGGAACTTTCCTCAAGATAGTTACAGCTATCTATGAAAAGCCCACAGCCAACATTATCCTCAATGGTGAAAAATTGAAAGCATTTCCACTAAGGTCAGGAATTAGGCAAGGCTGTCCACTCTCTCCACTATGATTATTCAGTATAATCATAGAAATCCTAGCAATCTGACAATAGAAGGGAATCAAAGGAATCCAAATTAGGAAAAAGGAACTCAAACTATCCCTTTTTGTAGATGATATGATGATATATATATTATATATATATATAACCCTAAAGAATTTACAGTAAAACTTCTAGAAATAATTAACCAATACAGCAAAGTGGCTACTACAAAGGCAATACACAAAAGACAGCATTTCTCTGTACAAATAATTAAGTAGATTAGAGAGATATTAAAGATACAAATCCATTAAAAATAGTATCAAAAAATAAGGTACCTAGAAATCAGCCTTACAGGGGAAGTGAAGGACCTACACCAGGAAATTTCAAACACTCCAAAAAGAAATTGAAGAGAATCTAAGGAAATGTGAGAACATCCCATGCTCATGGGTAGGTAGAATCAACATAGTCAATATCCTACCCAAACTACTATATAGATTTAATGCAATCCCGATCCAAATTCAGACATCATTCTTTAAAGAATTAGAACAATCAATCATAAAATTCACCTGGAAATCCAAAAGACGCAGGATAGCCAAATACATAATAAAAAACAAGAAGCTGGGTGGCATCTCTTTACTTAACTTGAAAGTATACTATAAAGCCACAGTGATCAAAACAGCATGGTACTGGAACAAACACAGGACCTCAGACCAGTGGGTTAGAACAGAATTTCCAGACATAAACCCCCAAATATACAGTCAGCTAATATGTGACTAAAGAGCCAAGAACTTGAAATGGAACAAAGGAAGTCTCTTTAACAATTGGTGTTGGTAGAACTAGAAAACCACATGTAAGAAATTGAAATTTGTCCCATACCTCACTCCTTATACAAATGTCAACACAAAATGGATCAAAGGCCTTGAAATCAGACCTGAATCTATAAAGTTTATTGAGGATAAACTAGGTAGAACACTCAAAGACCTATACATAAAACAAAAAATGTCTGCATGACAAAACACTTAACACAAGAATACAGTTATCTGAATGGGAAAAAATCTTTTCACTCAACATATCAGATAAAGAGTTGATATCCAGAATATACAAAGCTCTCAGAAAGCTGAGCCCCCAAAACCAAATAAAGCCATAAAAATGGGGAGACGAAATGAATAGACACTTCTCTGAGGAAGACCAAAATATGGCCAACAAACACATGAAAACATGCTCACCTTCAGTCATCATCAGAAAAATCCAAACAAGACAACAATGAGGTGCCACCTTACACCAGTGAGAATGGCTCATATCCAAAATAATGGGGACAGTCTCTGTTGGCGGGGATGCAGTATGAAAGGCACTCTCATCCACTGCTGGTAGGAATGCCCCCCAGTCCAATACCTATGGAGAACAGTCTGCAGAGTGATCAAAGAACTCTGAATTGAGTTGCCATTTGACTCAGCAATTGCTCTCCTAGGTATCTATCCCCAAGTTGAAAGGACATTCATTCCAAAATATGTGTGTACCTCACTATCACAGCAACGAGTATAATAGCCAAGTCCTGGAACCAACCTCAATGTCCAACAACAGATGAGTGGATCATTAAGATGTGGTATCTATACATAATGGAATACTACATGGCATTTAGAAATTATACA
>PVKC010041586.1:0-12118 GCA_004027635.1 Crocidura indochinensis
AAAAAAAAAATAAATAAATAAAAATAAAAATAAAATTGGGTGGGAGGACCAGAGTGGTACAGCTAGTAGAGTATTGCCTTGTACACAGCTAATCCAGGCTGATCTCTGGCATCCCATGTGGTCCCCTGAGAATCACTAGGATTAAGCCCTGAGCCTTGCTAGATGTGGCCCCCTGAAAAATAAAGGGAGGAAAACAAAGTCAAATTGGCTGGGGCAATACCCAACAGTGCTCAAGATTTACTCCTGGCTCCGTGTTCATTGCTGGTGAGGCTGAGGGTACCCTCTACAGGGCCAGGAATCAAACTTGGGTAGGTCATATGCAAGGCGAGTTGCTTAACTCTTGTGCTATTTCTCTGGCCCCAAGACCATTTCAGTTCTTTGAGCCAAATTCCTCCTCTGCTTCACAGGTTGCTCACAGGACCAAGTGCAGGGAGGCTGCCAGTGGTTCAGCACATAGACACTGCCCAGCCCCGCCTCCAGTCCCTGTCAGATACAAGGGATTGCCCTAAAGCAGCAGCTATGGGTCCCAAGAATGCAGATGTGGAAATGGAAGTCTCTGAGACAGCAGCCTGAGCTCCAGTTGAGAGAAAGTGCTGCCTAATCTAACCTTTTATCTTGGGGGGAGCACAGGGAGGGGCGAAGAACTTCAAGATCAAGTTCACTTCCTTGCAGGCTCCTTCGGGGCTGAATTGAAATGTCAAGAATGCAGCCTGGGGCCCAGTTTACATTTCCATTTTCATATCCAAGAGATGGATGCAGCCCTGCATTGGTCCTGCAGCCCAGGATCCCTCCCAGGGCCAGATGCAATCTTCAGATCAGGAGGGGGAGGACGCTCTCAGTCACTGGTCCACAAGCCTGGGCAAAGGGCACTTGGGGCACAGGATCTTGCAAAAAAGAAGTCCTGTCCTCGTACATATGTGTGTAGTATGCATAGATGCATGTGTGTGGTCCATGTGTGGTGTGAGGGGTGCCCATGTGTGTATGTGAATTATATAGGGCTGTGTACATTCCTGTGTGTGGTGACTATACGCATATGAATGGAAATAAACATGTTAATGGAGATGTGCATGTTCCTATGTGGTAAAAGTGTGTGGCAGCATGTCCCTCATGTGTATATGGTGTCAACATGTCTGTGTGTAGGGGTTTGTTCATATGTGATGTGTAAGGCATGTGGGGTAGAGTGGATATGGTGTATACATGTTTGTGTGTAGCAGTGTGCATATGTTAGTGTGTATGTGTCTGTGCATGCTAAACAGAGCTGAGCAGGGCTGGGACTGTACTCAAGCACATGCAGGCCTGAGGGAGGGAGGTGTGATCCTGGCATTGCTTGTACCCAGAGTATCTCTGAAAGTTTCCCACAAATATCACCTGAAGTGGCCTCTAAGGGCCAGGTGTGGCTCAATAAAACCAAAACGCTCAACCTAAAACAACTCAGCCCCTCTTGCAACCCTCCCCCTCTCTCCAGAATGGCCCCGTGGCCACATGTGTATGAAGCTGGCAGGTGCTGGGAGACAGACAGAAGAGTGGCCTGCCTCTGTGGGTACAGAGGGCGTAGTACACTTTGTTGGCTGACATCCCTGCTAAACTCATCCCAACCTTGAAGCAACATCATTCCTGAGAAGAGAAGACAAAACACCCCCTCTGCAAGCATAGCTCTGAGAGCAAATTCTTGGCTCCTGGTGACCATGAGTGAAGCACTGCAGGGGCAGACACTTTCCAGCCAATTCTGGTACCATGGGAACACCCTCTAAAACTCCAGACATAGAGGAGCATCTTTGATTTTGGGGCTATACCCAAGTTATATACTCAGGGCTAGCTCCTGGCTCTGCACTCAGGGATCACTCCTGGCAGGACTCTGGGGACTATACTGCGGGGTGCCAGGAATACAACACAGATGAATCACATGCAAGACAAGTTCCATAACCCAGCCTGTCTCTTCGATCCCTGAAGGCACTTCTAAGGACTTGTCTGTGGACATGGACTTACTGCAGCAAACAGGCACTCATACATGCACTCACAGACTGCATGTGTGCCTGTCACACACATGTACAAGCATCCCATTTCAAACCTATTAAAGTCTCAACTGTAGAATAACGAGGCAATGAAAACACAACCAGTGTCTCTTACACTTTATTTTATTTTATTTTTTTTTTTGTGGTTTTTGGGTCACACCCGGCAGTGCTCAGGGGTTACTCCTGGCTCCATGCTCAGAAATTGCTCCTGGCAGGCACAGGGGACCATATGGGGCCTTTTGCATGAAAGGCAAACGCCTTACCTCCATGCTATCTCCCAGGCCCCCCCTGACACTTTCTTAACCTTAAAATATTTACTGGGTGGGTCGTGGAGAAGGTCGATCAGATTCACTGAGCGTGCAGCTCTCTTCTCTGGAAATGAAGATACAAGCACAAAAATCATATTTAGCTGGGTTATCTCTGAAGAGTGGACCCTCTTTCCTTAGGGGTCTCTGCACCATCAGTTTCTCTCACTGTCGTTAATCTTTAGAGGTTCACAGGGCAGAATGTGGACCTTGCATGTGGACATGCAAGGCAAGTAAGTACCTGGTTGCTGGATTCTTAGCCACAGGCTTGTTTGCTTTGGGGTTTCTGGGGTTACTTCTGAATCTGAACTCAGGGATCCCTTTTGGTGGGGCTTACAGGACAATATGGAATGCTGGGTTTGGTACCTGGTGGACCTCAAACGAAGCAAGTGCTCCCCACCCTCCCCTGCCATTTTAATATGAATATTTATTTATGTCCTTCCTTTTGTGTGCCACACTCAATGGTACCCAGAGGTTACCCCGGCTCTGCACTCAGTAAACACTCCTCGGATGCTGGGGATTGAACCCACTCTGGCTGTATACAAGGCAAACGCCTGACCCACTATACTCTCTTTTCAACCCCTCTCAGGCCACTTTCACCTTGAACTTTCCACCTTGGGGGACAGGAGCTGAGGGGGGGGCACCAAGATGGTACCTGGCAGTGCCAGGGCTGGAACTATGGGCATTGCAGGTGCTGGCAATGCAGGTGCCAGCCCCATTTCCATGGCTGCTTTGCCCAGTTCTTTCTCCCATCACCTACCACCACTCGCATCACCTAACCGGGGAAGGAGTTGGGGATGGTTTTCTCTCTCATGTCAGCAAGCATTGGGGGTAGGGAGAGGCTGTCAAATTCCAGCCTCATCAACACGGTTCATTAATTATAAGTGCTGCCTCCCTACAACCCTCTCCCCCAAAACACTCCAGCACAAAAGATTAAGTTTTAACTTTTGCTGGCAGGACACCTGCTTCTGTACCAGCCCCCCTCTAACCCAAACACAGACACACACCACCACCTTCGGATTTACAACATAAAAGTAAACATTTACACTGGTTAAGATTTACCAAAAGGAAGTGTGGCCAGGAATGTTTACTTTGAAGTTAGGGCTCAAGAAGAAGTCCCATACTATTTGGGACAGAAGAACCCTAAAATAAAGTCTCTGAGGCAGGGATAAATAAATCAATAAATCCCTGACACTGCAGGTATAAATAGTGGACAAGGGCATTTGCCTTGCCTGTGTCCTAACTAGGTATGCCTGCATTCCCAGCCCTATAGGTATGGTACCCCATGCAGTTCGAGGTGTAATTCCTGAGTGCAGATCCAAGAGTAAGACCAGAATACCATGGGATGTGGGCCTCACCCATTCCCCACAAAATGTCTCTGGAGCCGAAATTCTCCTGCCCACCTGGCTCCCTGCCCTAGGACACCATGATGCCCTCTGGCTGCTGGGTAGTGAAATGTGTGATATTACTTCTTCTCTCAGTCACAAAGCCCACAGAGGTTAATTCTCCCTCTTATACACTCAAGCAAGAACATCTGTCTTCTGTCTTCTGGAATGGGCAGACAGACAGACAGATAAGTAAATGCTGCTCAACTCAGTCTTCCTCCCAAGTTCTCACCAGTTGTTGGGTCCAGCCAGCAGGAAGTACACTCTCAGTACACCCCCAGAACCACACAGAACAACACCCCCCTGTGTGCCCCCCCCTCCCCAGCCAACTCCTGGTGC
Source organism: Crocidura indochinensis (assembly GCA_004027635.1). Lineage (NCBI taxonomy): Eukaryota > Metazoa > Chordata > Mammalia > Eulipotyphla > Soricidae > Crocidura > Crocidura indochinensis. The sequence continues at coordinate 4,042 of PVKC010041586.1, forward strand.
TACATGTGAATCCAGGTCCATTTCTCTGTGGTTCTGAAATTCCAAGTCTGGCTTCTATACAAAGCACAGAGTGAGGCACCCTTTGATGGTCTGCAGAACTTGAAAGAGGCCAGAAAGGAACATTCTTTTTCCACATCAAGGCTCCAGCACTGACTGATGGCTGGGTGCTGAAACCCTATCTTCAAAGGAGCCCATGTGAGAGAAAGCATGACCAAAGATGCAGGACACAGAACAAGCACCTGGGTCAATGCATGAACAGTGGGAATGTTGGGGTTGGAGTCATAGCACAGCATAGAGGGCACTTGCCTTGTGTGGAGCAGATCTGAATTCAATCATGCATCCTAGAAGGTCCCCCGAGTCCCATTAGGAGAGATCCTTGAGCAGAACCTAGAGTAACCCTGAGCACCACTATATGTAGCCCAGAAACAAAACAAAGAATATGGAAAGGAAAGGGGGTCTGGGGTAGAACTGGAAAAGTTAGTATGAGGGGAGTTGGGGAGCTCTGGACCCTGAGAAGGGGATTTGGTGTTTCCTATAATCACTGCAGAAGCACAAGAAAGGGACCCCCAAAAATTCTTCCCTAAAGTGAGCTGGTGAGTGTTGAGTCTGGTATCCATTTGCTGCTGTTGCAGGAGCTAGAGAAATAGCATTGGAGTTAAAGCATTTTCTCCCATGCCCCCCCACCAAAGCATAATTCTTTCCAACAAGGAAGCTCACAAGTGGTCTTTAGCACCCCGTCCATTCCCCCAAAGACAGCAGAAATAAGCAATGACCTCGAACAATGAAGCTTGGGCAAACCCCTACCAACCAGGCTTGGGAGATGAAGCAAGTAGTAAGGGTGTGTCTCGCCCACCTGAGGTGCTCAACTGGATCCCCTTATGCAAAAAAAAAACAGAAGTGCTCAGCCATGGATGGATGAGGTAGCTCTGTCCACTCACAACCTGCCAACCACCTCTCAGCACATCCAGAGCCACTCATGGCCACCCCCATGACCTCCTCTGCACCTTGGACCAAAACAAAATGAATCCAAGAACAGCCACCTACATATGGCCAGGACAGTGCCATTCACCACCCCAGCAGGCAGCAGTAAAAATGCATTCACCCAGGGGACGGGAGTGATAGAATACAAGGCTAGAGCATTTGCCTTGCATGAAGCTGACTCACATTTGATCTTCAGGACCCCAAAGAGACCCCAAGCCTGCCAGGAGTTATCCTTGAGCTTAGAGCCAAGAGTAAGCCCCGGACAATGCTGGATGTGGCCCTCAAACCAATAAAATTCATGCACACAGGCATGTGTGTACCCACAGCTAAGGCTCCAGATACCATAGAGCTCCTGATACAGCCCTGAGGCTTGTCATTCATGTCCATGGGCTGGGGATACCCAGGGCAAATGCTGCTGGAGGGAGGAGAATGGTTTAGGGACAAATCAGGGATGTTCAGAGGCATGTCAGAGCATCAGAGAGTGTATTGATATTGAAGGACCATTTGCATTAAGCAAAGAAGACTGAGCCCTGAAGACAGTAGTCATTGCCATGGCATCACATCGGCACAGACTGGATACGGTGCTATGCATTTTATAGACAATTCTGTATTATGTGAATTTGATCATGATATTTTGTAAGAGGGTGGGAGAGTCAGACACACAGAAAGACAGAAGTGAGGAGGGCGGGATGGAGAAAGGAGGGATTGAAGGAGAAAAAGAGGGAGGGAAGGAAAGAGGGAAAGATGAAGGGAAGAGCAACTGGAAATTAGAATTTCTTTGAAAATAAAATTGCAGGGGCCATAGTGATAATACAGCAGGGAGGGTGCTTGCCTTGCACATGGCCAATCCAGGCTCAATCCCTAGCACCACATATGGTTCCCAAATTGGCCAAGAGTGATCCCTTAGGACGGACCCAGGAGAGATTCCTAAGCACAGCTGGATGTTGCCCAGAAAATACCAATACAATACAAGCCAAAATAAACCTCACTTTTATCACTGTTTTCCAACCTCATCCAAAAAATTGGTGAGAAGAAAGAGATGATTTACTGCTTTGCAAATCTCTATAATATGGTGTGGTTTCATTACCTATTAATAAAGGCTTAAGGGGCCAGAGAGATAGCATGAAGGTTAGGCGTTTGCCTTGCATGCAGAAGGGCAGTGGTTTGAATCCCTGCATCCCATATGGTCCCCTGAGCCTGCCAGGAGAGATTTCTGAGCATAGAGCCAGGAGTAACCCCTGAGCGCTGCTGGGCTTAAGAGTTGCTTATATATATATAAGCACCAAGTATATATACATATATACTTTTTTGCACCAAGTATATATACATATATATATATATATATATATATATATATATATATATGTATATATACTTGGTGCAAAAAATCGTAGGTCCGGCTCTATCTACCAATAAAACTCTACATGGAGGCTTGGAGGTTGCAAGTCAGAGGCAAAATTTTGATTTGCATTTTTAGGCCATTTCTGGTTCAGTGCTCTGGAATTGTTACCCCTCCCCAGGGCAAAATGCTAATCTTACCTGATGGTCAGACCAGCCACTGCTGGGAGGGATCTGTAGTTGGTAAAAGGGGTTGCCTCAGGGGGAGAGAAGTGAAGATTGTGACTCAGCAAGAGAGGCAGGAGAGAGAGAAGAGAGAGAGAGGAGAGAGGAAAGAGGAGAGAGAGAGATCAAGAAACAGCATGGATGCAGAGGCTGATTAGCTTAGAAGCCATGTAAGATATATGCACATGGCAGTTAGGGCCTTATTAATACAATGTCATGTCTCCTGAAATCTGACTGCTGTGGATCATTTCCTCGCTGTTATCCTGAACCTACAGACCTGCCAGGCTAAAAGGGACTGCAGGCGCCGGGAGAAAGAAAAAAGGAGATCTTGGCAGGGGGTGGACCCTAGAAACTGACAGAGGGGCCTGTACCACCTGCACCTGCTTTGCAATTCCTGTCCCAACCATGACATCTATGGAGTTCATCCTCTCCCCTGAACAGGGTCTGTGGCATCTGGTGAGTTCCTTCTGCATTGCTGCCTGCCACCCTCCACCACCATCCCAAAAGGAAGGACTTAACTCATCCATAGAACAGGACCCAGATCAAACACTGCCCTGGGCTACAGATGTCACAGCATCAGGGAATCTCTGGGAGATGAGGTTATCAAGCTATGTAGTCAGGGGCTCAGAGTTAAAGTTCAGCCCACTTGGTACTAAGAGGATACAGGGATTATGTCTCTTGCCACATGGGTTCCCCTGAAGACTAACAGGATAGACCCGGGAGCACTATGAGAGGAAGGGAGGGAAGAGGGGTGGAGGAGAGGAAGGAGGGAGGGAGAAAGATATTCAATCTTCTTGCCAACTTGTGTGACCTTTAGGAATTTCCAAACTTCTCTGAGCCTCAGTATTTGACCTTGCTTGAAGGAAGAGGAAGACATGCACAACCTTCCTCCTGAAAGAGAATGAGGCATCCAAGGTGCAGGTGCAGAGAAGAGGGAGCAGAAATAGAAATAAGCAGATGAGGGGGCCAAAGAGATAGCAGAAGGACAGTGGTTTGAATCCCGGCATCCCATATGGTCCCTCGAGCCTGCCAGGATCAATTTCTGAGCATAGAGCCAGGAATGTCCCCTGAGCGCTGCCGGGTGTGACCCAAAAACCAAAAACCAAAAACAAACAAACAAACAAAAAGAAATAAGTAGGTGAGGGGCTGGAAGAATAGCAGATGGGTATTTGCCTTATATGCAGCCAGCCAGGATTCCAATTCCCAGCATCCCATATGGTTCCCTGAGTCCTGCCAGAAGTGACTGCTAAGTGCAGAACTCAGAAGTAAGCCCTGAGCATTGTGGGCATGGATCCCCCTCCCCCAAAAAGAGAAATAAGAGTTGAAAAGGCCTGGCCATAACCTTTGATCTTGCAGAGCTCAACTTCCCAACTGAAAGGAACCACAGTGAATGCACAGTGAACGCCAAAGATCTCCTCAGGAGTCAAAAGAAAGCTGGATGCTCAGGATTCTGGATTCCGTACAAAGCACTTTCACTGCCTGAGCCCCCAAACTCCTAATCCCACATCCTTCCTTCCTAAAGAACTAAAGGGATTGTGGCTGGAGCAACAGTATAGCCAGGAGGGTGCTTGCCTTGCACACAGTCAACCTGGGTTCAATCCCTGGCATCCCCTATGGTCCTCTGAACACCGCCTGGCATCATTCCTGAGAACATAGCCAGGAGTAAGCTAGGAGCATCGCTGGGTGTGCCCCCTCATCCCCCAACCAAGGAACCAGAGAAGTGTCTGTGCTTCTCTGCATGGGCATATGGGTAACAAACAGTCCACTCCCAACCCTGAGCCTCATGCTGGAAACCTCAGGGGTGACAACATCTAGTCTGGGTGAACCCACAGGAGGCCTTTGCAAAGCCACCTGAACTGCCCCCCTCTGAAAAAGTCCCCCACCCCCCACTATCAACAGATAAGCGGGCAAGATCACAGGCCACCAGGACTGGCCCAGCAGGTCTGGTCAGGAATAAGGAAATGCAAGTTGTTCTCTGGGGAAGGAGGCGGTGCTGGGCACATTCCTCAACTGAGTGCCCTGCCAGGAGGCTGAGCCATCTCCCTCCCTATGTGCCCGGTGGCCCGGCCGCTCTGCTCTCCTACAGTCTGGTTCTGAGAAATCCAAGGACTCTGGGAGTTTCATGGTTCCATTCTTTGAAAATAATTTGTCAAAGCCCGAGGGATAGCATGGAAGTAGGGTGTTTGCCTTGCATGCAAAGGTTCGAATCCCAGTATCCCATATGGTCCCCAGAGCCTGCCAGGAGAGATTTCTGAGCGCAGAGCCAGGAGGAACCCCTGAGCACTGCCAGGTATGATCCCAAAACCAAAACTAAAATAAAAATAAAAATAATTTGTCATTGGAATGATTTTTTTATTTGAATCGCCATGAGATAGTTTTAAAATTGTCGATGTTTACGTTTCAGTCCTGTAATGTTCCAACCCTCATCCCGTGTACATTTTTAGCCACCAATGTTCCCAGTTTCCCTCCTGCTCACTTCCCTAACTTGCCTCTATGGCAGATATTTTTCTCCCCTTCCCTCTCCTTCTCTCCACTCTCCTCTCTTCTCTTTCTTTTTGGCACTGTGGTTTGCAATACTCTTACTGAAGGGGTGTCTTGCATCTCACTTTACCTCTTTTCAGCACCTAGTGATTACTATCCAGAGTTATTTCCAACTATCACTGTCATAGTGGTTCCTTCTCTGCCCTAACTAACTCCCCCACTCTTTGTGGCAAGCTTCCTGCCATGGACAAGTTCTCCTGGCTCTTGTCTCTATTGTCCTTGGGTATTATTATCGTGATTCCATTCTTTAGCACCCCTCATGCCTGCCCAAGCATGGGGTGGGGTTGGATATTTTTTTGTGGTTGTTTTAGGGTTGTTTAAGGAGGAAAGGGGCAGTCAGAGCCCTAAGGCACCACAAACAGCCCATGCAAAGAAGAGGAGGCATTTCAGGAGTTCAGGACAGGAAGCATTTTTTTTCCAATCTAATTCAGTTACAACCTTCTGGGATGGGTGAATTAGAAACACAAATTCCCAGAAGCACCACGAGGTTCTGATTCTGCAGGTCGCAGGTGGAACAGAGGTAACGATGGAGGTCCAGGAATCTGTTCTATAGATTCCTTGGGAACGTAAAAGCAGAAGCAGGTGTGTGGCTTTGCTTGAGAAACCCTGCTTTGAAGGCAGGGAGGGAAAGGGGAAAAGGAAAGAGAAAAAAAACGTCATTTGTGGTTTGGGCAAAATCTTGGTTTATATTCCTGGAATGTGCCAAAAATGCACAGCTGACTTACTGGTTGGGCATTTTGGAAGCACACGAACCAAAGAGGCTGCAGACAAATCCATATAGTGGACCCTGGTTCTACTCCCAAGCACCACCAGGAGTGGCGCCTGAGCACTGACAAGCACCAGGTGAAATTCCTTAGCACCACAAGGCAAATTTATACCTCCCCAAAGCAGGTTCCTCAATTTGCCTCTAGAATCAACGTAAGAGTTTCTAGAAATTCTGTGCCCAGACCATACACTCTCAGGAACAATTATTTTTTGGGGGTGGGCCACACCTGGCAGTGCTCAGGGGTTACTCCTGGCTCTGCACTCAGAAGTTACTGGGCAGCTTGCAAGGCAAACACCATACCCGCTGTGCTATTGTTCCAGCTCCCATGCTATTGCCACTCTCCCGCCCCAACAATTAAACCCAAATCTCTTGGAGTAGGTCAAATGTGAGTATTTTTAGCATCCCCTCTGGCCAATGCAATGTGCCATGAATTTGAGAACAAAGCAGCTAGGTCCTCCGGTTCAGGGACTCCAGAGCTCTGACACCAAAGACATCCTGCTAACCTCTATCCTGCAAAGATGATCAAAGGTCATTCGCTGCCCCTTTCCCTTTTCCCCTAGGGTAAGGGTCAAGGGCACCTGGACTTGGCTCAGGGGTTCCTTTAACCTAAGAAGAGAGGCCAAGGACTGGAGAGATTGCATAGGGGTAGGGTGCATGCAAAGAGCCAGAATAGAGTCCTAAGCACAAAAGAATGTGGTCCAAAAACACACCAAAAAAGCAAAAGGAGAGCCAAACTCCCACACCTGCCTCATTCACAGAACAGGGGGCAATTCTCCAGTAATGGTGAGGGTGCAACCAATCTGCCTGTGTTTCTCAGAATATCAGGCATATACCAGTGGGCAGCTGAAAATGCAAACCCTCACCCACTCCTCTGCAGTTTGGCAGACTCACTACCATCGCAATGTTTAGGAAAACTTCCTGGGACTAGTGTGAGGGTAAAGCAAGAAAGATGCTCTCTCTACATGAGGTGGACCAAGGTTTGATCCCCAACATTCCATATGTTCCCTTGAGCTCCACTAGAGTAGCTCTGAGCAGCTGGGTGTGAACCCAAAACAAAATAAAAAGGGGCTGGAGTGATAACATAGTAGCTCCTGGGGCCAGAGTGATAGAACAGCAGGTAATGCACTTGCCTTGCAAATGGCCAACCTAGGTTCAATCCTTGGCATCACATATGGTTCCCCAAGCACCACCAGAAAATATCTTCAAGTAAAGAGCCAGGTGTAAGCCCTGAGTATTGTTTCATTCTCCCTCAAGTTATAGAGAGGTTTAAGTAAACTTCCAGGGGCTGGAGCAATAGTACAGCAGGTAGAACACTTACCTTGCACATGACCAACCTGGGTTCAATTCCCAGCAAGCCAATGAATCCACCAAATTCCACCAGCAATGACCTCTGATCATAAAGGCAGGAGTAAGCCCTAAATACCACAGAGTGTGGTCCCAAAACCCCAACAAAAAGGGAAAGTCTTAGGAGAAGGCTGTGACTTCAGGCTTTCTGGAGTTTGTGCTTTGCATGAAGATGGTGTGAGTTTAATTCTCCTCTGCAGAGCTTTCTCCCAAGCACTACAGAAAGTTGACTACTCTCAACCCCTGGAACAAAGCTGGGAGTGGAACCCGAGTACTGCAGGGTGTGACAGGATCCTACAGATGCTCTATTCGTGCTGATAGGCACTCAAATATTCTTCCAAGTGCAATAAGAGGATGGGCTGCCAGTTCAGGCCAGCCGGCCTGTGACTTGTCTCCCTAGCACACAGTTCAACTTTATGATTCATATCATCGGCTTCTTCCTAGGAGTTTGCTCAGCACCCAGCACACTTTAGGCCTTGGTTGGGGATGCATTTCCAAATGCACAGAGGTTCCCTATCCACATGTCCACTACAATCACAAATCTGCCCCCACGATGCTTGCAAGAATTCTCAAGATGAGGCCAGAGTGATAGTACAGTGGTAGGGTACTCGCCTTGCACAAGGCCGATCTGGTTTGATTCCTGACATGCCATAAGGTTCCCTGAGCACTTTCAGGAGTAATTCCCCCTGAACATTCACCAGTGTGCCCCCCAATAAAACAAAAATAAATCTAGGGATCCCCTAACCTTCCAGGGGAGGGAGTCTTCATACCATTATTATGTGTCTTACTGTTCGTTAGTTCCCATCACCCAGAGAGCCTGGTGGCTAGGTTATGGGGACTTTGCTCCCATCTTCGGCACGAGCCCGACGCTCGGTAAGCACC
>PVKC010041587.1:0-12114 GCA_004027635.1 Crocidura indochinensis
TGGAAAGTGGGCACAAATGTGGGGGGGACCACCATGCTGAAGATCCAAGGGGGTGGGAGTATCACAGAGAGCTTGAAGCTGTGTTCCTGAGTGATGGGGAGTCTGAGTAGGGTGCAAGTCCTGTGCGTCTTCTGCTCCAGGAGTCAGAGGTTCTGCGCGTGACAGCCTTTGAAATCTATTGGCTTATATTGACCAAGGTCAAGAGGAGGATCATGATTTTCCCTTTGAGGCACCAAGTCCTCAGCTTGATGGTCCTCATGGTACTACACCTGGTGGATGAGAATGTCTGCGTGGTCCAGGTGAGGCTGCCTTGGGCTGGACCCCCAGTTCTTTTGGGTGAGCCCGTCTTGCTGGTAGGACGTCAGCACTCTGGTTGGGCTGTATAGGGACTGAGGGATGCTGTCCTAGGTGAATTGGCAGAAAAAGCTGAGAAGAACAGGCTGGGCACCTGCTTCTCTCTGATTTCCAGAGCAGGTCATGGAGATGGAGCCCTGAAGGGAGTACCTTAGGGCTGTCCCTTTCCTTCCCTTATCCTGGGGTCTACCTCTCCACCTTGATGAATCAGACCAAGGGCTTTTGGGGTGCAGAGCTTAAGGAGGGGCCCATGCTCCGAGGTGAATGGTCCCCTCTGAGCCTTGGCACCCAGCACAGGGCTGTAGTTGCTTAAAATATAGCCAGCAAGGCAAGGCAGGACCCAGCTCTGGGAACCATGGGCAGGAACATTTGGGTTTGCTGTTGAGCTAGTGTTGGAGCCAAGCTGTTGGGAATGCAGTGTCTGGGAGGCCTGACAGAAAACTTTCACGTGTGTGGGGACTGCTTCTTTCGGGGAGTGAGAATGCAGGGATCCCTGTTTGCAGACAAACGATTTATCGGAGAAAGGTGGTCCCAAGAGGAAGAAGAGCAGGATGAGGAGGAGCAAGCAGCAGGAGTAGCAGAAGAAGCAGAAGGATGAGGAGGAGAAGCAGAGGAGGATCAGGCACAAGAGAAGGAGGAGGAGGAGCAGGAGGAGGAGGAGGAACAGGAGAAGCAGGAGGAGGAGATTCTCACTGTTCAAAATCGAGGGTCCTTCCATAGCAACTAGGAACCATTACAACCATTTGTTTTTGCCTTTCAAGGTACTGGTATGGAACCAAGTGCCTCCTGTGTTACAATTCCAGATTCTACCCTCAAAAATGACAGGAAGGAGTGCAGTGAGAGCTAAATGACCTAGGAAACCCTGCCTTTCTCCAGACTCTGGAATCCTTTCTACTGGGTCATGCTCTCTCCTCATTTGGTATCTCTTTCCAGCCTCACTCCCATCTCCTTCAGCTGAACTTTTCTATCTCCCCAGATCTGTCGGCCTATCCTCTGCTGCACAGCTCACATCCTGGGCTGGTCCAAACTCAAAGTCATATTTGCCAAGAAAAGCATATGGGCGATCCTCCAAGCCCTGGTAAGCTGACAGCTCAGTCCAACTCATGCTCTGGGGGAGGTACCTGATTTGCTGGGTTATTTTCCTAAAGTACTGCCTAATACCCTGAGAAAGTAGTGAGACAAGCACTGAGACAAGCTTTTAGCCCTCAAATAACTACCCATCTCAGTTGTAAAACTAAGCTTACAAATAAGTGGTTGAGCTGGAAAGAGATCAGGGGAACACAGAGAAATGAGCGCCCATTTTAGGGGGAAAGGAAGCCAATAGATTCTGTTCCACTCAGGATCACCACAACTTTCAATTTGCCAGACAAATGCATTATCTTTTTTTTTTTTTGGTTTTTGGGCCACATCCGGCGGTGGGTGCTCAGGGGTTACTCCTGGCTGTCTGCTCAGAAATAGCTCCTGGCAGGCACGGGAGACCATAGGGGACACCGGGATTCGAACCAACCACCTTTGGTCCTGGATCGGCTGCTTGCAAGGCAAACACTGCTGTGCTATCTCTCTGGGCCCTCAAATGCATTATCTTTGAAGCATCCTAGGGTGAAGCAGGATGGGAAAACAGGATGTCTTCATGTTGGGCATGATTACAGCCTCAAAACCTGAGCTGTCAGAGGCTCCTCTGTTTACACACAAGATTAAGACCATTCTGGTCCACTCCAAAATGGGACCTTAGAAATGGGAGCTTCTCCTCCCTCCTGGTGCTTTGACAAGTGAAAACAGACTTGATCATTCCAGAGTTACACCCCCATTGGCTCCATGTAAAATACAAAGCGTTGTCCCCTGATGAAGGCTGAAAACTGATTGTTTCTGAGATTGGACTTGGTCACTCCATCTTCCAATTTGCTTTTTTTGGTTTTTGTTTGTTTTGTTTTCTTTTTGCCCACATATGGCTCTGGTCAGGGCTTATTCCTGACTCTGTGCACAGGAATCATTCTTGGTGAGCTTGAGGGACCATACGGGTGCCAGGAACCAAACCAGAGCTATATGCAAAGCAAGTGCCCTGTCCATAATACTAGCTCTCTGGTCTGATCTTCCACTTTAGTTTTTCTTTCCATTTTGTTGTTATTGTTGTTGTTGTCGCTGTTTTTGGTCCACACCTGGTGATGCTCAGGACTTTCTCCTGACTCTGTATTCAGGGATCAATCCTGGCAGAGCTTGAGGGACCATCTGGGGTGCCAGGGATTAAACCTAGGTCAGATGTATTCAAGGAAAATGCCCTATCTGCTATACTATCTCTCCAATCCTCACACTTCCACTTTGCTAAGAGACAGCCAGGAGCTTATGAGATCAGATAAAACACAGGGCTTGAGGTACCTGCCTTGCATATGGCCAATCCCACTTTGATCCTCAGCACCACATAAGGTCCTCTGAACACCTCCAGGAGTGGTCACTCAGCAGAGAGCCAGAGTAAGCCCTGAGCGTTGCTGGGTGTAGCTCCGTGCCCCCCACCCATACACACTAGTCCACAGGATTTACATAAGCAGAATACACAGATTCTTTAATGCGAAGCAGATAGCTTTGAGATGAAAGATTTTATGCTAAGATACAAACAAATAGTATCTGCAGGCTACTCCAGTTTCTGAAGTTGGTCCTGAAGGTACTGGGAAACCAGGTAGTGCAGGGATTAGACCAGGCCTTGAGCATACAAAATGGGCCTGTGTTGGTCCACCTCGGGCCAGAACAAACAATCTGAATAATGGGGTTCACCTGGCTATGAAGATGTATGGTTATGAAAATGTATGAAACTACAGCCAAGTGTCCCTTATAAAGTGGGGGATTCTTGTAGTGTGACCAACCAGGAAGGTTTGGGAGGGGCAAACTGACCGGTGGGAGCTCTAGGACAGAGAGTGGCCTCAGAAGGGTGGCTGGCACGGGTGGCACCCATGAGGAGTTCAGGGTTGCAGCACATGAATTCTCTGCATGGCTGTCTGGAAGCTGTCCCAGGAGCAGAGCAAAGCATCCTGGTTCCTGAAGCAGAGCGTGGAACTCTTCAGGAGCCCCCAGGCCAATATTCGCTGGTTTGCAGTCTGGTTTGCAGGTACATCTCTATCTGAGCCCCGAGCTGCCCATGGCCCGCCATGTCGGGTCTGGTCTGAGTTCGTGCCCTGAGAGGCCTGTCTGCCTCCCCTAGGGACCTTTCTTAAGAAAGGTGGCCTGGGCCACCTTCAGAAATAGCTGTGGCTATGGGTGCCACTCTGTGGGAAAGTTCAGGCTGTTCTATGATACCCCAAAGAAAGTATGGTTGTGGAGGAGCAACTGCCCTCTTGAGTTTAATTTGCCTGTGACTCTAGGGAAGGAAGGGGGATCCCAGGTGATAGTTTCTCATCAAGATTGGTGGCCACAATTGGGAGTGACCAGAAGGGAGCAATCCCAGAGGGGGCTCAGGAGGGCAGGGGTGCAGGTCCTTTTAGGGGACCTGAAGTGCTTCTATTCCCAGGCCAGATCCTCCAGAGCCTCTGTGAGAAAAACAGCAGTGCTGTAGAGGATTCCTACTTAGGTGCGTGTGAGTTTCATACTGGTCTTTCTTGAGAAAAGCTGTGGGCAGGAAAGTCTGGGGAGGAAAAGGGACGACCCCCCAAAAAACGGTCATCTGGAATGAGGAACACAGAAGGTATATTTCCAGGGCATTTAAGTTCGGGAGCATTAGCTGGTCCCTCTGGCCCCCATCTTTTCATTGTCCCCCTTATCCCCACCTCCATCTGTGGAGTTCTGGTCCTATCTTCAGCCTGCACAGCTGAAGAAGCAATGGCAGGTCAGAGCCATAATACCTGGTAGTCACCTGGGTTCAATTCCTGGCACTCCATATGGTTTCCCAAGCCCTGTCAGGAGTTATTCCTGTGCACAGAGCTAGGAGTAACCACTGATCACCGTTGGGTGTAACTCCCAAACCAACCAACCACAAAAAAGAAATGACCAACTGTTCCACTTGAGGGACATTGACAGGTTCCCAATGCCCCTCCAATTGCCTCCTATAGAGAACACATTCTGCATCCATCCCCATTCCCTTCATAGATGCAAGCCTCCATACCCATCCCATCCTCATTCCCAAAAGCCACATCCACTACTGCTTCCCCGTTGCTCCTCTCTGGGAAAGGGGAAGGCAGAAGCTGGGGACATATACAAGACTGGGGGATGAGGGCAGTAAAGCCACAAGAGCTCTGATGCCAGGGTGTCTTGCTTAGGACAGAGCCACAGGAATTCCCTCATGGAGCTCTTGCTCTCCTGAGGAAGTTGCAGTCCCCAGTCCTATGCCTCCCCAGCCTTTCTCTACTCCAGCCAGCACAACCCTTTCTTCTTGCAGCCTTGAGGGACATGAAGGAAGATCCAGACCCCATTGTCAGCAGCCTGGCTACGCAGACCTTATACATCCTGGAAGCTAAGGAGAGAGCCCAGGCCCTATGCTAAGACTACTGCTTCGGCACCTTGAAGCCCTGCAAGAGTCACTTCCGAGCTTGCAACCTCCTTGGGGGCCACTCAATATGACCTTGGCCTTGGCCTGACTGACCAGGAGCCTTGTTCCTGCAGAAACATGTCAATTAAAGGAGAAAGCTTGTCTTTCCATGAGGGGCCCTGTCCCTCCCCTGGGGTAGTTTGCAGCCATTGAGGGTGGAGCTATTGGTTTAGCACCACCTTCTCTGTGGCCAACATCTGTGCCAGGCCCACCTCTCCTGGCTCTGCAGCCCAAAGCCTCCCTGCTCTACTCCCCCTTGGCTGGCTGAGCCATCTCAGGCCCAGTTGGAGATTTTCCTCTGCATTTACTTGTATCAGGTGCTAGGAATGGTCTTGTGACCCAGGAGGATCCAGTGTTCAACTTGCCCCAGACTTCCTGGTGGCACCCCAGTGTATTCTGTGGGACAGTGATATTTAAGGACATTGTGAGCTTGCAAGAGTCTCAGGGAACAGGAACTTAGAAACCAGGGAAGGAAAAATTGTAGGTGGTGAGGCCCAAATCATAGCCTTTCCCAACACTTGGTCAGTCTCTCACCAAGAGGGACTGGGTAGCACCCACCTTGTCCATGAGGTCCCGCTGGAACCCTCTCTCCCAGGCCTGTCACCCTGGTGCCACCCCAGCCTGGGCAAGGTCATTCTGCCCTACCACCACTCAGCCACCCCCTTTACTCATGTGTACTAAAGCTCTCGACACGGGAACAGGAAGCTGCTGCTGAAGCAGGTTTGGCCTGGCATGATGGTTTTAAATCAGCCTGCGTGTAGCAGCTGGTGGCACAGTGGGCTCATGGAGAACCTCTAGGCATGGGCGCCCTGCTGTTGTTTCCAGATAGATGCCCAGCCCTGCCCACCCGCTGCCTCTAGCCAGGCTCTACCCACCCCACTCATCAGCGCACTTGGGAGTAGAGGGAGCCAAGAGGCTATTTCTAGACTTGGCAGCATGAGCTTCTCTTGCCCTCGAGTCCCAGGGGCTGATCAGAGGCCTAATTAGAAACCATCAACAAGGGCCGGAGAGACAGCACAGTGGTAGGGCGTTTCCTTGCATGAGACAACCCAGGACAGACCTGGGTTCAATTCCCAGCATCCCATATGGTCCCGAGCCTGCCAGGAGTGATTTCTGAGCACAGAGCCAGGGCTCAGTGTGACCAAAAACCAAAAAAAAGGAAGAAAAAAAAAAAAAAAGGAAAACAAGGCAAACCTGGGCAGAGGCCCACTAGGGATTGATGCTGTGGCACAAAGTCTCTCCCACTCTCCCAAGGGCAGGCACTGAACTAGAGACCAGACCCAGGAGGCCATGGCTTCCAGGCCTGTCCGTCTCCTCACTGCCTCCCCACTTAGCCACCCCTGAGCTCAATTCCTTTCCCACTAGATTGAGGACTGGGGAGAGAGTGCAAAAATTAAGGCCTACCATGATTGAACCCCAGCACTGCATATGGTCACTGAGTACCTTCAGGTATGATCTTGATAGAGCCAAGAGTCAGTGTGAGCTCTGAGAGTATGGTCCCCAAACACAAAATCAGTTTAAAAAAGCATTTTTGATTTGGTTTGGGGGTCATGTTCAGCTGTGCTTAGGAATCAGACCTGACTCTGTACTCAGGAATTACTCCTGGCAGTGCTTAGGGTAACATATGAGGTGCCTGGATCAAACCCAGATTGGCTGTGTGCAAAGCTAGCTAGGCTACTGTTCTTTCTGGCCCCAAAAGAAGCATCTTTGAAGTGGCATCAAATTTGACAATGAACAGGCCATTGGACTCAGAAATAAGCCTTTTTGGGGGTAATTACACCTCAATTGTGGTTCTTTTTGGTTTTAGGGCCACCCCGAGCAGAGCTCAGTGGTTATTCCCAGATCTGTACTCAGGTGCTCAGGGGTACCATGTGGGAAACTGGGAATAAAACCTGCAAGGCAAGTGCCCTAACCCTCTACTATCACTCCAACCTGCCCCTCCCAAACAAATTCCTTGCTATAAATGTGTCACTCATAATTAGGGGAGACCCAATTCCTCAATTGAGGAAATAGGAACCTTGTCTTTTTTTTTTTTTTTTGGGTCACACCCGGCAGTGCTCAGGGGTTACTCCTGGCTTTGTGCTCAGAAATTGCTCCTGGCAGGCACAGGGGACCATATGGGGCACCGGGATTCGAACCGATGACCTTTTGCATGAAAGGCAAACACCTTACCTCCATGCTATCTCCCGGGCCCCAGGAACCTTGTCTTTAACCATGTCCCTGCTTCCACCCCAAGTGCCTTGGTACCTCAGGAACAAGTGGTCTGTGTGGAAAACCTCCTTCCTGGGCAAACTCTTCAGGGCCAGAGATTGGGGGCACCAGGATCAGGCAGCTTTCTGGTGCCACTTACGGCCTTAGCAGGCTTTGCCCAGCTGTCATTTCTTGGGCCCAGCATGGCCCTAGTCCTGTCGGGCAGGCTCTTGTGTAAACAGGCACATGAAGCCAGGACAGGGTGTGAGTGGGCAGGCAAGAGGGTGGGGCAAGGAGAATGTTGTGGGGTGTGGTTTGAAATGCTGCTCTCAGCTGTGGCTGCTGGTTCCCGGGGCAGAAGGCTATGTCCATAGGGTCGGGAATGACTGCAGAATTCAAGCAACTTGGTGTGTCCCCTGGTCCCCTCAAACCCCTCTTTGTAGCAAAGAACTACTATAGCCACCCCAAGACTAGAACACTTTTGGCTCCATAGTGGGGCGTTAAGTCATCTCCAGTAGTCACGTTGAACATGCTGGTCACAAATATTCAGCTTTAGAGTTAAATGGAGCCAAGAAAGACCCTCTTGTCTCCAAGAGAAAACAGAAAGCCAAACTTTTGATGTGCTTCTCTCTGCTACGGAATACTGTGGTGCCACAAAGGCCTTGGTTCTAGCCTTGGTTCTCGGGATAGCAAGCACAGAGGACTGAGCATACTCAAAGGTGCTGATGGAGAAATCAGTCAAGACTGTTCAGGCTGTTCTCCTAGGCTATGTGACTCTCCATGGCTATACTCAGGGGTCACTCTTGGTAGTGCACAGGAGATCATGCAAGGCGGAGATCCAAGCTGGTCTTTCTGCAGACTTGAGATGAGCCTTTTCCCCTAGCCCCTTCTGGGAACTCAGCGTTTTCATTTCTTCATTTAGATTCACAAGCAACAATGCTCAGGGCTTACTCCTGGCTCTGTGCTTGGAGATCACTCCTGGGGCACCATGTGGTATGCCGGCATAAAACTTAAGTCAACTGCAGGCAAGGCAAGTGCCCTACCTGCCGTACTACCACTCTAGTCCTAAAGAAGTTTTAATATTTCTGTCTTTCAAGTGGTAAGAGGAAGAGTCACATGGGTGCAGCAGGCATGGAGAAGGCAGGTGGGTGTAGGTTCAAATCTCAGTCAGTCCTCCCTCAGCTAAGATCTCAAGCTAGTCAGTCACCTTATGGAGAATTTTCTTGTTTCAGAAAAGGAGGCCCTGGGGACCGGGCGGTGGCACTGGAAGTAAGGTGCCTGCGCTAATCTAGGATGGACCACGGTTCGATCCCCCGGTTCCCCATATGGTCCCCGTGGAGCCGGAGCAATAGCACAACAGTAAGGCGTTTGCCTTGCATGCAGCCAAAACAGGACGGACGGTGGTTCGAATCCTGGCATCCCAGATGGTCCCATGAGCCTGCTAGGAGCAACTTCTGAGCAGAGTCAGGATTGTAACCCCTGAGCACTGCTGGGTGTGACCCAAAACCAACCAACCAAACAAAAATGCAACCCCCAACAGCACCTCCTCAATAAACAGGCCCCAAGCCTACCATGTAGGAAATGCCCATAAGGCCTGCACCCTGCCTTCTAGCTCCCACTACCCACCCCAGGCTGCCACCAGAACCACACAGACCACAAAACTTGGGTTTCATTGATGAGAATGTCTTAGGACTCACACATCCTGGATCAGAACTGTACAGTGGGAGGAGACAACTTTCACACAGTATATACAGCAGTTGGCAGGTACAAAATGTATGTACACTGCTGCCTGGCCGGGGTGGACAAGCTTAATGGGCAGGGCCAGGTCCCTCATCCTGTAGGGTCTCTACACACAAACTGACTCCCCCAAAGGACTGGACTGAGATGGAATAATGAGCCCAACAGAGGCCAGCAAAGAAACCAAACTTTCCTGTGTCTGTTCTGATGCGGAGGAGGGCAGGGAAGGATCTGGAATTGGGGGGAAAGGGTCAGCCTAGGGGATGATGCCAAACCACTGGGAACAGCACATAGCTTTTTGTTTGGGATGGCAAAGGGGCAGATGCCACAGCTGGGCCACCCCGTGGGAAATGACTCCACTCTCGCCCACAGGTCCAGCCCGCATGAATACACCAAGCCCAGGTGGGTGTGGTACCAGTCAAGGGCGGGCAGGTGCACTGACCCCATGGCTGCCTGTTCTGCCAGCTCAGGGGTCACAGTCCTGGGTAAGTGGCAAGGCCAGAGTCCTCAGGGGCTAGGTCAGAGCTGGGGTAATGCAGGGAGGCAGGAACTGGGGTTCACCAAACTGGAACCCATGAGTTCTAGAGAGGCTGTTTCTTTTGGAGAGGGGCCAGCCAGGGCCCAGGTCTGAGCTGAGCCAGGCACAATCAGTCCATTCTGTACCTCTAGCTTGGGGTTCTTGTGCTTGGATCACAACCAATTTGTGCTTCCAGCATTTCAGGGACTTGTGCAACTAGGGGGATTTGGGGATCCTGCCCCTGACTAGGTTCCTTGGGCGTCCCTGAAAGACGGGAACCTCCCCAAACCTGGGAAGTGTGCAGGGCTCTGAGAAGCCTTCAAGTTCAGAGTCAAGGGCTTCCTGCCATGAGGTAGCTAAGCCAGAGCTGACGGTGGAGAGCAGGTGGGGATCACTAGGGAGCACTGAGGATTGGGGCTGGATGGGGATGCCTTAGGGCAAGGACGGCCATGCAGAGGGGAAGCTTTCTCACGGGGTTCTCCATGCTTCTGTTTAGGTCAGGGATGGGCAGGTGAGCAATGTGGGTAGGAAGGGCATTCCATCCATCATAACCATAGTCTGTGGTCCACAACAGGCTCTGACACCGGCCCCTGGGACCCCGTTCCTCATGTCAGTGGCAGCTCCAGACCCCAAGCTCCAAACTCAGCAAGTTTATACATTTCGGGGGGCACCTCTTGCAGCCACCTCGGACCCTGCTGCCTGGGACGCTGGTCCCCAAGGCCAGCAACTGAGTCACAAAGTCTCAAAGTCTTCTGAAGGGAATTGGGGTTCAGGAGCCTCAGGAAGACTGAGGCTGCAGGAAGCACAAGATGGGATCAACGAAGAACAAGTGTGGACGGGTTTGGACCCAGAATTGGGGGAGGCCCCTTCAACAGGCCCTTCCTGTAATGTCCGAGTTGCTGAGTTCACATCCGGAGTCGAAGGAAGTCGGTGTTTCCATGAGTATTATTGGCTCCTCCCCAGAAGCTTCCCAAGTTCTAGGAGTGGCTTCTGAGCGGGTCCCTGTGTCTGGTTGTGAGGTGCCTACCTGGGGAGCAGCGGGTGAGGAGACACGCATGGGGCGCGGGCATGGCGGCTGTAAGGCTGCCCGGCAGCAGGGAAGGAAGGCACCGAAGCATCAGGCCGAGAGGTGGGTGGGGGGGCATGTGGAAAGGGCCCCGTGAGGCTGGGACAGGCTAGGGCTGCCCTCTGGGGGTGCACAAGGCCCTGACCCTCCTCGGCAGAGCACCCAGCAGGGGGCCTGGGGCTGTGAAGAGTTCCCTTTGGGATTCCCAGGCCTCCAAGAGAACTTGGGGAGGAGAAACTTCAAGTCCATGTCCAGGCGGCAACAGTGAAAAACGGAAATTAAAAAAAATAAATAAAATAAGTGGAAGAGAGTTCTGGAGCGTTTCCCAGCACAGCTGCTGTGGGCAAAGGGCCGGCACCTGGTTTCCATGGTTACCTGAGGACTAGCTTGTGGGGCTCAGAGACAGGTGCAGGGGCCTGGGGAGGGGCCAGGCAGCTCAGGGCGGGTGCAGGCCAAGGGCTGAGGGAGAAATAAAGGTCCCAAGCCCTGTGGCTTCACAGCTTAATTCCTCTACCACCTCGCTCTCTCTGGGAGGCAGGTGGTGTGGGGGACAGGCTTGGGGGGCTGAGGGCGAGGAATGAGAGAGGGGGTGAACCGCCCTCAGACCCACACCCTGTCCCCAGACGGCCACAACTTCCCTGCTGTGCTGTGGGGCCGCCGGGTGAAGGTGGTCACTCCTGGGCCCCAGGTAACCGCCGTCCACTCCAGAGCTTCACAGTCAGGTCACTGTGGTGGAGAGACGGAGGGTGGGGCGGTCAGCACTCAGGATGGGCCTGGCTAGTGCCTGCCCACCACTGCCCAAAGGAAGGGACAGGCTTGACTCCCCAAGCTCCCTGGGGATGCAGGGTGAGGGGGGCCAGGAGGAGACTCAGGATGGGCTTTTTCTGGCCTGCTTCACCGCCCTCTGCTTCTGTGAACTTGGCACCCTCGGTGGGGCGGCGAAGGGGCTGTCCACAGTGCATGCTTGGAAGAGGGAGGAAGAGAGGGGCCAAGGCAATGTGGGGTGGGGGCACAGGGTGACAGGCAGGGAGAGTAAAATAGTCTCGTACCGTGAAGAAGCAGCTCAGATCGAAGTGGAGAAAGAGAGGGAGAAGGAAAGAGGGGAGAGTGAGGGGACGGGGTCAGGGCAGAGTGGTGGCTCGGCCCTTTATGGCCAGGACTCGGCGCGGAAGGCAGGGGGTAAGTCCAGGCACGTAATTCCACACCTTGACCCGGCAGTCACTGTGGGGGAGAGAGGGGGAAAGGCAGAGGGGGGCGGGCACGGCGGGAAGAAGAAGAAAGAAGAGAGAGAGCTGCTGAGTGCTCGGGGCTGGGCAGTGGGCAGGGACAGGGACAAGAGACAGCTGTGCCCCGGGCGGCCCTCCAGGGCTGGGGGTCTGTGCTGGAGCCGAGCCACTGGGATGGCTGAGGCCCCCACTCCCCAGCTGGCCCTGCGCGGCACCCACCTGGACGCGGTAAAGACGTGCTTGGAGTTGGTGCAAGCAGCGTTGATGGGACTATCGTGGCCTTTGATCTCTCCGATGGGTGTGAAGTTGTCCACGTTCCAGACCTTGAGGAGGCCGGCCCTGCAGGCGCTCAGCAGCATAGGGCGGCCTGGCACGAAGGCCAGGGCACACACCCAGTCCTTGTGCGCGTTGGGGATTTGCTGCGGGTGGAGCGACCAGTGAGGGTGAGGGAGGTAAAACAGAGCATGGACAGAAGGTGGAGGGGAGGGAAGGACCCTGGCCTTCAGGTCTTGTG